>CM063589.1:13905320-14112406 GCA_032356905.1 Salix exigua | reverse complement strand
ACTTTTGTAAAGAACCGTGTAGATTGCATGATGATTTAGGATGTGTTTGAATTGTAGCAATGTTTAATTTATTATCAGACCCTTTTGTGAACTCTTGTAAATGCCACTAGTAGATTAAAACCGATTGTCCCCTTCTTCAAAAGAAGAAGAAAAATCGCTTTCAAAAGAAAGCTTTGAAAGCAACATGGAGCAATGACTCAGACTCAAGCTTCAGTGATGAAGAAGAACATGTGGCTAACATGTGCTTTATGGCAATTGAAAGTGAAAATGAGGTACTATCTTCGGATGATGAATCCGATTCTTCTTATATTGAACTACATGAACAACTTGAAAATTTGTATGTAGAATATTAGAAATTAGGTTTAAAATATAGTACCCTAAAAAGAAATCATATACTCATAATTGAAGAAAAATAATTATTAGAAAAGAAAGTATGTGATTTAAATGACAAGAGTAGTAAAACTAATCAACTTGAAGAAGATAATAAATCCTTAAAAGAAAAAGTTGATGAGTTAAATGTAATTATTGCAAAATTCACACAAGGCTCAATTTTTTTTGAGAAAATGCTTTCAAGCTAGAGAAGTGTGTTTAACAAAGGAGGATTAGGTTATAAACCTAATAAAAATCAAAAATATTTTAAGAACTACTTTGTTAAAGCTAAACAGTCATATGATCCAAATCATACATGTAATTATTGTAGAAAATTAGGGCATTTGATTTATGCATGTCCTATGAAGAAAAATAAGAATGTTAAAATGATTTGGGTTCCAAAAGGAACCACCCCTTGATTTCTTTGCCTTTTGGACATAATTTCATTTTGGATATATGTTATTAAATATTATGTTTTTATCCAAAATGTTAATTTTCTTTTTGTTGATGCCAAATGGGGAGAGAATATGAAAATATCAAATGCATCAATAACGAAGGAGAAAAATATGAGAATATGAAAAATTTATATGCATATATTTAGGGGGAGAAAAATGATTTTTTTCTTGAAGTTGCATATGATATTTTTACTTAGATTAAATTGCTAAAAATGTTCAATGTCTCTTATATATTGCATTACAAAATATAAGGGGAGACTAAATTTTTTATCTAAGTTTTTTTGTTTATTGTCATCATCAAAAAGGGGGAGATTGTTGACATATAATGTCATACTTTGTATGCTTTATATATTTTGATGATAACAATAAAAAGAAAATGGACTAATAATATGCTTGGATGAGATTAAGCTATAAACAGGTATTATACAAAGAATACATCAACAAGCATAATGGAGTACACGAAGAAATCACTCCAGGAAGTCCAAGATGCAAGCAAGTGAAGACTTAGAATAAGTGTTCATTTTAGTGCTTTATGTAAATCTCAATTTCTACCTTGATAGCACAAATTAAAATGAACTCACACCCTTCACATTGCATGCATTAAAAGGGTTTGATGATTAGAGGTTTAAGTCATAATCAATCGGTTCAAGAAATTAAGAAAAGATAATTTGTCAAGATATAGTTTCTGCATGAACCGGTCGACCGCTTAGGTTACCAAGTGAACTGGTCGACCGCTTGGAAGACAAATTGCCTTTTGAGCTGAACCGGTCGACCGCTTGGGTTATCCACTTGATATGACAGATGCATTCAAACAACTATAAATGGCTAGATTCAAACGGCTATAAACGGCTAGTTTCAAACGGCTATAAACGGCTAGTTTCTCTTTGAAACTTATAAATAGGCCTCTTAATTGCAAAATTAAGAAAACACAAATTCTATATCTTATAGTGAGGCAATTAGTAGTGCTCAAACACCTTCATATCATCAATCCTCATTAATACTCATATTTGTGTTTAAACTTTCATATCTTAACACAAAGAGTATTTCTCATTCTCACTACACTTAAACACCTTCAAATATTCTAAGTGCTATTAAGTGAGAGAAAGAGATCATAGATCTTCATTTGTAATATCCACACTATTAAGAGTGTATTGTTGTTTTACAAAAACAACCATTGTGAAACTCTTGAGAGTTGAGTATAAAACTCTTGGCATTGGTGAGGGAACATCACCAAGGAAAAATCTTGAAGAGGGTACATCTTCAAGTGGGAAAAAGGAAATCTTGAAGAGGGCATATCTTCAAGTGGTGTAAAAGTCTTGGTGTGGATTCATCAAGCGTAAATTGTAATCTTGTTACTTGGACTAGTAAGAGAATACAATACTCAAGTACGGGTTGGTACTTGAGTCGTGGATGTAGGATTGCTGAACCACGTTAAAAATCGAGTTAGCAATTTCTCTCTCTTATCTCTTTACTTTAAAGTAATTGATTTTAGAATTGTTATAATTATTGCATAGTTGCCTTAATCCGTGAACAACAAATGTTTCTTCCAACATCTTCCAAACTTTATAGCATTTATGTTCTTGAGATATATGATTAATGGACTTAGATGATACTCATTTTCTAATATTAGCAGTAGCCTTTCTATTAAAACCCATTGATGCGACCATATTATTTGATAATTTCATCCATATTTACGTAGTGTTTTGCATATGTTTTATGTATAAAATGCCTTGATATTTTTTGTTTTATATTTTGAAGGCATTTTTGGATGAAAGATGCAAAAAGGAGCTAATTGGAGGTGATTGACAGATTTGACCTTTAGTCTGTGTTTTGTGCATAGTGGAAGCTCTAGAGATCAAAATGAAGTGATTCTAGTGACATTCAAAAGCTAAAATCCATAAATTTATGGAAATCTAAGGAAAAATAAATAAAAGAAGGAAGATCATGGAAATCACAGCCTTCAAAGTCAAGGTTGCAATCTGCCGATATCGACCTTTGTCCATTCCAACTTCAATATCTCGAGCTACAGAAGTCTGATTGATGTAAACTGAATTGACGTCGATTCAGGACTCAAAGATCTATAAACGCTCCAAATTTCAGCTCAAAAAGAGGTCATGAAGAAGATATGAATTTTACAAGGGACAACTACATTCTGCCAACTTAAGGAAGGACTATTTTGTAAAATAGACATTACGGTTTCTAAGCATATATAAAGGAGAAGAGGAGCAAGGAAGTGGCGGCCAGTACAAAAGAAAACACAAAATCTTCATCCTTCAAACCCTAAATCATGTGTTCTTCCATCTTTTTATTTAGTTGTTCAATAAACATGCAAGGCTAAACTCTTTTGCTTGGTTGCAAGGACACAAAAACCTTCGGATTTCAAGAACCGTGAGATTTATTCTTCCTTCTATTTTTAGTTTATGTTATGAATGAGTATGATTGTTTTCCTATGCATATTTCCTATTATTGTTGTTGATGATTGCTAGAGCGGACTCTAAGTTATTGTTGTGAACAATCTATTGCTAAGTTTAATATCAAAACCAGAGTTGTCATATATGAACTTGTGAGGCAACTAAGCTTGATAATTGTGGCAGAACTACATTATTGAACTTAGGGAGAACATATGAATAAATTGACACAAGATGCGGACAGCTTGTATGCTAATCTTGATGAAATTATTTAGTTCTTAAAGCTACCATTAAATTGAATCATTAGTGCAGACACTTTGATTTTTTGTTGGTTAGGATTAGTTATACGGCGTATCCGTTAATTAATCACGTTAAGAAAAGATAAAATTTCAGAACATAAATTGCATTTTTTATTTCAAGGATCGGTTCTAATTTCCGTAGGTGGATGTATGCTTGTGACCAAGGTTTGTTTTCTTGATAGGTTTCGGTTTTAATTGATTTTGTTTGCTAGTTTAATTGTTGTCACAGTTTAGATAATCGCAAACCAAATCCCCCCAATCGCATAACGTACAACATAAAAATCTGACTTGAAACTTCCTCGTGGGATCGACCCCTTGCTTGCTCTATACTATCTTGTGTGTTTTAAGCTAGGGTAATTAATTTGTGCAACCACGACATCGCAACACTCTTCCATTTTGCATCATCCATTTCAACAGACTTTACTCCTTTACATTCAATCGGCAAAGCCAAATCATTGCAATATAAGTGATTCTCCATCATTGTTTTCCATAGAAAATAATTTGAGGAAGTGAGCTTTATCATGCTCGAATCTTCCTTTTCCATTTTAAATGCACAAGAAATTCAATCTACACAACCAGTGCTCTGATACCACTTGTTGAGAAAAGAACTCAATAATAGGGCATCAATTTAGCGGATTACCAATCAAGTCCCAAACATTTTTCCCTCTTTGTGCAATCAAATTATAGGATCAAAAATCAACAATATAATGCAAATACTCAAACAAATCAACACCAAGATTTTTAGGTGGAAAACCCAATGCGAGAAAAAACCACGGGACCGTAGTCCACTTAAAACTTCCACTATCACAAATAATGGGTTCACAATATTCTTTTTTAGATTCAACTAAGGGATACAGCATATATCATCAAGAACAACCTATTCTTGAAAAACAATAAGATTAAATAGAACAAAGTTTGAGAAAAGACTCACAATACTGACAGTCCTGTTTTCTTTCAAAACAACCAACTTCCACAACTTCAATCTTTAATCCGACCGTTCAGAATAAATATTAATGTTTCTAGAAGCATCTGTACAAATTTCAGATCGATCCAACGGTTAACGAGCTGAAAATCAAAGAAACAAGATGGATTATTCAGCAGCCACCACTTTTTCTTTCTCTCATTTTTCTCTTTTTGTCTCTTGTTAATTATAAAACCCTAATATCATTATTTAAGTGATGTGACCACACAACATTAACATTGCAGAATTCAGCGTGCAAGACCCAAAAGGCTCGAGTCCTGCTTTAAAAGTCCTAATCAAATACATTTTTTTCATTCCAATATTTGATGTGATTTGCATGGATTTATTACGAACAGAAAATAGTGTGCTACAGTGTAAAAATAGATGGTCCAGCTGAGGAAAGAAGCACCACAGATTGGAAGAAGGTTGGATTTTATTTTATTTTCACTCGGAACATCAACTTCATCGATATATAAACTTTTGTCTTTAGGAATGCTGATGCAGATTCAGATATTGCTCTCGGAAAATACGATTAAATTGTGATCGAGGGGCAAACAAGAACATGAAATTGGTGGATAATAACGGATGGTTTGTGGCTACAGAAAGCTTTCATGTGGCAAAACCCCTTTCCTCGAACTCCATCTGTGGCAAAGAAGATTCAACTTTTCGCAGAAGCATCTGGTTTACATAATGTACAGAATATAATCTTTAAGAATAAAAATATACAAAACTCATATATATTTCAAGGAAATGAACCTAATCTGTAGATTCGAGAGGAAAACCATAGAATAAAAACACTAAAAGTGATGTGCCAAAGAGTGGAAAATCTTAAAAAACTCAAGTTGAAAACCCCTCCTCCCCTTCTTTTTATAATAGATTCTACAAGTAAAAGATTGAAAAATTAATTATTACCGTTGTTAATTATTGAATAGCCACCTTAAATCAAGAGTTAAATTTAGAAAAACCAGAAGTTTTTTAAGTGTGAAAACCAAGAGTTTTTTTAGATTAATTTTTTATTCACTCATAATTGTTTTATTTATAGAAAATAGCAATCCCCCGCATGATTTGTCCCGAGTTTTTTTTCATAGATTTAATTTTTTATAAAGGAGCTTTATCTTTAAATTAAATTAAGTTGATTAATTTCATTTAAATATTCAAGTGTTAAGATTTTGGGTTGAGCCCAAATCAAGAATTTAATAATTTACGGGCTTGAAAGTGTAGCCATATTTACAGTGTTCACTTAGGCTTGATTTTTTTATTTTTTATTTCATCCTCCAATACTTTTTTATTTGTTTTTGATGGGAAATATCTATCGTTTTAAAATAACAATGATTATCCCATAGTTGGCAGCCTACCACGAGCAAATTATCTAGTCTCTCAGTAATTGATAGCAAATTTTTGCCCTCAAAAATTACCTTCTCATCATGGATATGACTCATGAGATGTTAGGCACGATACAGCCTTTACGAGGTTACATGCATCATTGTCACGACATGCCATCGGAACACTTGGTAGCGCATGCATGCACGCACATATATATATATATATGTAAAAAAAATTATAATCTAGCTGAGCGGACTAAACCACTAAAATGATGAGAATAATGAGTGGTTTCGAAAGTTCAAACCACCAGCACCAAGCAACTCAAAGTAGATGTGGCTGAAAACAAAGAGCGCTTGATTTTAATACCACTAGGCACCAGTCCGTGATGGTCCTGAGAGTTTTTATATTCTGATCGTGTGGTTGGTAGAGCAAAAAATAACCTAGTTTATAACTGGTGTCTTGCCTTTTTCTTGGTGTCCATATAAATTAAGCATGACGATTTTAATTCTTGTTTATTATTGAGCTTGTAGTGGGTTTTTGTGGGATTGACGCGTGCATGGAGATGGGAGGAAGTAATAGCTGAGAAATCAAAAGAAATTAAGGGATTAGAAGGGAAACTGTGGGTTGAAGTTAAATGGGAAGATCGAGTGCTTAATTCATAGAAAAACCCTAAAGCTGCCTACTAGATACGATCACACGGTAGTTTATCTAATCTGCTTCACTGATAGAATGATAATGGGCATCTATTGGCTACAATTTTGATTGGGTTTTTCTATAAAAAAAAATAAAAAAAAGGGGGGTAGCCTACGGATGTGACTACGTACCCAAAGTTTTATCTGGATAAATTAAGAAACCGGCATTAGCTACACGGATGCCATTTCCCAAACAGACGGAGAATATAAGCATTTCTTAATTCTTATTGCTCTATGGAAAATGCTGTGGGAGAGAAGGAGCTTGGAATTTTAACATAGCCTTTCAATTCGATCTTTAAGGTTGTCGTGACATGGCTTTATCTGGTGCTCTCGTTTATAATAGTGGTGGTGCTGCTGTAATAATAATAGTAGTAGTAAAAACAATAGATGATAATATTACTTATCAATAATAGTTGTACTAGTGATTTTGATATTTATTTTTTGAATTGTTATTTTTTAAAATATTTTTATATGATTGATTTTTTTACTGTTATCATTTAATATTTAATTTATTGAGAATTGAATTTCATGATTTTTCTAAATTGAATGTTTCAGTATAATGATTTGGGTAACATTTTTTAAAAGTTATCATGTTTTTTCTTAGAAAAGTCTTATAATTTTATTTTTTATCGTTTTATTAGATTATTTCAATCATTTAATCAGAAGAACAGCCGCGTGAGTTGTGGGTGCCAAAGGTAGTTTCAATCTACTCTTCGAAGGTTTTTGACGACATAAAATTATAGATTTTCAAATATGAAGGACTATGTTAAGACTGCATTTGTAACCAAGGGACTAAATGAATCATTTGATAAGAAACGGTCAAGCTCCAAGTTTGTTGCAAATTAAGTGAGTATCACGGAGTGCCAATTATATATATATATATATATATATATATATATATATATATATATATCATGACGCAGGAAAAACACAATAGATTGCTACAATGTTTTTTGGGACTGGAAAATAATAATAAAAAATTTAAAACTAAAATAAAATATAACCGACATAAATTAAAATTTCAGAACGATAAGTGCAAAAAATAAAAATAATATCTAAAAGCACAAATACATAAAATATAGATCATTTTTGTCAAAAAAAAATATCAAAAGAATATATATATATATATATATATATATATATATATATATATATAGAGAGAGAGAGAGAGAGAGAGCACAGGAAAAACACTATAGATTGTTACAGTGTTTCTATGATCGGAAAATAAAAAAATAAAAATTAAATACAATGTAGCCGACATAAATTAAAATTTTAGAATGATAAGTACAAAAATAAAAATAAAATCTAAAAGTACAATTACATAAAATATGGATCATTTTTGTCCAAAAGAATATTATATATATATATATATATAATGGTAGAATCATGGTTGTGAATTCATTTTAGTTTCAGATTAAAATGTTTTGTACCTAGATAAAAACTTACTAGATATTTCGGTCAAATCTTGACGAGTAAAAAGTCGAGTATTATACCGGCTATGTCGTTTCGACTACAAAAATAAACTTCTCCCACTTCTTGCTTTTCATCTCCTACTTCTTGTCTAGTCATCAATAGGTGACTTGACAAATTATCTATCTATCTATAAAAATCAAAATCAAAACAATAAAAATTAAAAATATTTATTATAGAAAATAAAATTATTATGTCAACTTTGATTTTATTAAAAATAAAAATTATATATTATTTTTTCTTTTCAATTTTTCAATTATATAATTATATATATATATAAATAGTACAACCCCGCTTGTCGAAACACTCCAAAACCAAAATATTCCGTATCAATAAAAAAACAAAGCGTCAACTTGAAGCGGCGATATTGACAATCTTGGATAGAATCAAAGAAGAGAATGAAACAATGGTTTTCTTTTAAAACACCAATAATTAAATATTGATTCATTTAAAAACAATATGAATTAAGCTGCTGCTAACTTGCTTGTTCAAGCTTGAAAGCCCTGCCAGCTTAACTGTAGCAATTAAAGCCTTCATCTTTCTTTCTTTCTTGCAGTTGATGTATACGCCATGAAGTCAAATAATGTTGTTGCCTTGCATTTCTGCTGCTTCTTCCACTTGGAGAATGAAGAATTTCCCAATCATCATATCAAAATATAAACAAAATTTAGGGTATGTGTCATTATATATATATATATAAGATTAGCATACATAATATATAAGACTTATTATGCTAATCTCTTGGCGCAAACTGAATGATATTAATAAGTCTTATGTGATTTTAATAACCTCTCTAGTAAAAGTAAAACAGCAATTATTTTGAAATTCTACGATCTAATTTAGAGATCACATGGAAACACAATTTCTTTTCTTTATTGGAAAGGGATTTAAGCAGGTTTATTAAAGAGAAAGTTAGGGCAGCGAGTAGATTGTTCACTTTATCTATACACATTGTATTATAGCTAAAACAGACTTGGGATGGTACAGTTCATTAAGACCCATTGGCATTGTGGATCTGGATATTTTTCATCCGTGTGTCGCGCGAGTTCGTTCATCTTTTTTGTTTTTTCCGCCTAAGAATAGTGAAATAACGATTTTAGCCCGGTAATAAGATAAAAACATGTTTTCGACTGAGGGTTACGGCGTAATCGCTGCAGTACATACCGGTCCGCCCGGTCCGCCGCAACCCTTTTAAAAAAATGGTTAAAGACCGTTATAGCCCCTAATAAGACAAAATGAATGAATTAAGCACGGGGCATAACGGTAATCGACCATTATTATTTATTTATTTTTCATAATTCGTCAAGCACGTGCGGTTCACGCGACAGACAATATTCTCTCTAACGCCCCTTTCAATTAAGCACGGGGCATAACGAGTATGATACGGTGGCGGAAATGGTCTACCGAAGCATCTAATCTGTGCGTCTCCACTTGGTCTTCCTCCCGGTGCGACACGCTTTTCCACACGGTGGCCGGTTAAAGCGGGTTGTACTTGCTTTCTCTCTCCTGCACGTCAAAGTGCAGCAAAGCCCCGGTTTTGTATACTTTCACTTCGGTCCCTTGACTTTGAATTGTGTTTATGGCCTTGATTTCAATTATATAAGTTTTGATTTTGTTCGATTAGGTCCTTCGATTGCAATTAATTAAATGTTAATATTGCACTTCGGTCCTCCATCTTTTAATTTCTGGATTGGGTTGAAAAGGTCGAGTATATTCGGTATGAAGTTTCAATTTTGCAAATTCGTCCTTTAATTGAAAATGCTAATAAATCGATTTTCATTTCAACTCTTAAACTTTTAATTTTTGATTTTCATCCCTTTATATTTTATTTTCATTTAACCCCTTATACTTTTATTTTTAAAATTTCTAATATCACCCTTACTTTTGTCCATGTATATATAAGTGTGTTTAACACAATAATAATAATAATAATAAGAACAACAACAACAACAACATCAACAACAACAACAACAACATCAACAACAAGCAATAACAATAACAATAACAACAACAACAACAATAATAATAATAATAATTTAATTGCTTCTTTGATAATGTTTTTCTTCTTAGGATAATTTGATAATTTTTATTTCTTTGGAAGTAATAATAAAGATAATTTTAGAAGTTGAGACTTCGATGTTATTATTATTATAATAGACGATATTGATCCCTTTAAGTACATCAAATTTTATATATTAAAATATTATTTTTAATCTGAATAGCTATAAAAATTATTTATTTCACCCTTAACTACACTCGCATTGGGTGGGCATTCAACTGGTTTCAATTAAAACAGGAAGCAAAATCAAAGAGATCACCGGAACATTGCTCTTTCTTTATTTTTGTTTCTTTCATAATAATAGTACTAGTAATAGTACTAGTAATAGTAATAGTAATGATAACAATAATAAAAATACTAATAATAATTTAATTGTTTCTCTTACTTACTCTTTTGTTAATATTTTTAGTGTGTTTTTTCAGGATAATTTTTATTATTTTAATAGTAAGAGCAATGATAATTTTAGATTTTTAAACTTTGATTTTACTATTGTTATACTAGGGGTGTTGAGCTATTTTATTATATTAAATTTCAGTATATTTTTATTTGCATCCAAGCAAATCCTATAAAATTGTTTACTCAACCCATAATGTAGAACATATACTTTTACCCGGAAAAATATAACTCAAAAAACAAAAGGTAAACAAATTTGTCTACATTATCTACAATTAAAAATATATGAGGCACTTTCCGTTTCGACTAAACTATTCTTTTAGACGGCAAATAAGTAATTATAGCACACAAAAATTTATATTTCTTTTTAAAAATAATTACAATATTTTTATTTATAATGTGTCAGATCTAATATTGTTGGGGGAAAGGCAACTCATATTTTTTTTTTTGCAAATTTCTCTAGGTTATCTACAATTAAAAATATAAAAATCACTTCCCATTTCGATCATACTATATAATATGTGAGACTAAGTATATGTGTTTAATATTTATTTAATATTATCACCTAAAAATATAGAGAGAGAGAAAATGACCTATGATTTCTTGCAAAAAAATTAATATCGGTATTCTTAAATATATTTAATATAATAATATGATGAATTAATCTTATAAAAAACTTTGGCTTTGAATTTAAATTTATATTTTAGACTCTTTTTTTTTTCCTTTTAAAAACGGTGACCTTTTTTTTAAATGTATTTTTTTATTTTTTAGTGTTCAAGTCAGTTGTTCTTTTTTAACCGGATTTCTTTTTTTGTTTTTTTAATCAGAGTATCCGTGAAAACAAATTTCTAATAAATCATTTCACATTCTTAGCAAATTTTATCAAAATTGTTTTAGCAATAGCAATATTCAATCACATTTTGGTTGAAAAAACCATTTTTAACAAATTTTATCAATTATAATTATAGTCATTAAATATTAAAATAACAAAATACAATATTTATAAAAATTAATTAATTTTCTATATAGATAAAAAAGACTAGTGAAGCAGGCAAATTGGCTCAGTAGTTCACTAAAGATTGAAACAATTTAAATACTATTTTATCTTTTAGCTCATAAAATTTAATTGTTACAATGTAGAGTTGTGTGCATCTTCTCCTATTTTGTGAGTAGAACAACTACCGTTTTGCACCTGGGTTTTGTCACAAAATTGTTGACCATACAAGTGTGTTATAGATATCTTACTAGTTGAATGCCCACACTACGTTCCGGGTGTAGTGCGGGCGAAACAAATAATTTTTACAGTTGTTGAGATTAAAATATATTATTTTAATATATAAAATTTGATATACTTAAAGAGATCAACATTGTCTATTATACTAACAAAAATATCGAAGTCTCAACTTCTAAAATTATCATTACTAATACTGTCAAAAATTAAATATTATTGAACAAATATGAGAGGAAAACAAAAACAAAAACAAAACATATTAATAAAAAAGCAAGTTCTAACAAAACTAAAATTATTATTATTATTATTATTATTATTATTATTATTGTGTTAATAACGGGGAAAAAATTAAATCAAAGGCTAAAAAAAATGCATGAAAACATTAACAGAAGAGCAAATAAAAAAATAAAAAAATGATAAAAATACATAAAAATTATTGACGGAAAATATTATCATCATCATCATTGTTGTTGTTGTTATTGTTATTATTACAAAAAATTATAAAGAAAAAATGAAAGAGCAAAAAATCCTAAAAACCTCAACAAAAGATCAAACAAAAAAATTATCATTGTTATTACTGTTAAAATAATAAAAATTATCAACTTATCCCGAGAGGAAAAAACTTAAAAATATTAACAAAAGAGTAAGTAAGAAAAAATATTATTATTATGGTAATAATGGAAAAATAAAATAAATGAAAAAACACCAATATCAATTTATCAATGGATTGAAATCTAAAATTAAAACTATAAGGGCCATAATGAAAATTAAATATATTATCAATTTCAATAAAAGGATACAATTGAAGAAATCGAAACTTTTGTACTGTATTCATTGAATATTTTAAATCCAATCCGAAAATTAAAAGGAGGACCCAATCGAACTAAATCAAAACTTATACAACCAAAATCAAGAGATCGAAGTGAAAAGTAGCACAAAATGAGGGACTCTACTGCACATAAAACATGGTCGACTGACTTTAACCGATCTCCGACGCGTCCATGGACATGTTTAGGGGCACGCGCCCATCGTGGGAAGAAGACCACGTGTAGACGAACCGCTCTTGACGTCGGTAGCTCATCTCCAGCCACCGTATGACACCACAAGCGCCACCTAAACAAGGCGTGGGGTGTAAACAGGACACCGTGTGTGACACACGACCGACAATAATCGAAAGAAATAATAAAAAAATAGAGTCAATTACCAGACCGCCTCGGACGAAAGTCATCTTTTTATCTTATTAGGGGCTAGAACCATAATTATCCATTTTAAATATATTTTAAAAACTACAGCTGGACTGGACCGGTTTGGTCCATACCCATGCAATTACATGAATGACCCTCACCTCGAACCCCTTTTACCCTCAACTGGAGCCTCTATTTTGTCTTATTACCGGGCTAAAAGCGCCAAAACATTGTTCATAAAAAAGGTGTACAAACTCGCGCGACGCACTGAACAAAAATGTTCACTCCACAATACAAATGTCTCCGATGCTACGAGTATTGTATAATTTTTCATGAATAGTAAAATAACTCTTTTGATTTTAGATGAGACAAAAAAAAAGAATTGACTACAAGGGTATTGTTGGTTTTTTCATTGTTTATAACAGATAAAATATTATTTTTTCTTGAAAAAGACAAAAAAAAAGACCATTTTGCACTGACATTTTTCTTGTGCCCATATCATATAAGCAACACGTGCAATGTCATGCGATGACTTAAAATGTTCAATTGTCATCTAACTGGAGGCATCATCATTGCCTCTTCACCGCTCATGGTGCTTGAAGACTTGTTGATAATCATTTATTTTTATTTTTTTCTCTTATAGAATAAAAAATACATACATATCCTATTTGTTTATAAATTATACATTTTAGCTCTTTGTCTTTTGATTTCTTTTCTCGTCTTGATTTCTGTTGTACAAGTTTTGAGTTGTTTCAATTTTATCCTTTAATTTTAATTTATATTGATGATCATTTTAAAATTGATATTTCTTACATTTTCCTTTTGTTCCTTTTTTTATTTGTTTTTTTCAAAAGAAATGATTTTTTATTCTAATAATATTTATTTATTTTAATTTTGTTATTTTTTGGTTGTTTTTGTTTGCTTTATTAAAGTTTTGGGGTTTCTTGTTTTATTCTTCAAGATAATAATATTGTTTTCATTGTTTATGTAATAATAATTTTAGCTATTGTTTTTTTTTTATTTTTGTTAATTTTTTTATAAAAAAAGCTTCATAAAAATTTAATATTTTTTATTATTTAAGTAATAACAGTAATGGTAATAATAATAATAATAATAAGAAGAAGAAGAAGAAGAAGAACAACAACAACAACAACAATGATGTTTGGAGGTGTCACCATCGCCTCTTCACCATGTTGGTTCATGTGTCAACTCATGGTGGTTGGAGACTTGTCGATGGGCTTCTTTTTCTATTTGGAATCGAAAATGCATAAAAATCCTTTTTGTTTATGAATTGTGCAGTTTAGTCCCTTGGTGTTTTGAATTCTCTTTTCGTCCTGATTTTTGCTATAGAAGATTTGATTTGTTTAAATTTTGTCTTTCAATTTAAATTGATCGTATATTTTTTTTATTTCGGTCCTTATTCTTTTAATTTTTGGTTTGGTTTTTATTTCTTTCATTTTTTGGTATAGAATTTTTATATGTTTCAATTTGGTCCTTCAATTGTAATTAATTGTATATTTTGTTTTTCATTTCGTCTTTTATTCTTTAATTTTTTTATTTAGTTTTAATTTCTTCAATTTTTTATCTAGTATTAATTTTTTTAATTTTTTATCTAGTATTAATTTTTTTAATTTTTTATTTAGTTTAAATTTCTTTAATTTTTTATTTAGTTTTAATTACTTTAATTTGTTCATATTTATGTTAGATCAATTCCCTTTGTTTTTATATTTATGTTTCTAATTTCCTCTTTATTTTTTTATTTTACCTTTGTTTTTAGTTAGAGTTCTAGTCTCATTCATTTTAGTCCTTAAATTTTAATTTATGTTGATGATAATCTTAAACTAGATATTGCTTTTTCTTTTTTGCCTTTGTTCTTTGAAATTGATCATATATGTTATTTTTCATTTCAACCCTAATTCTTTTAATTTTTGATTTGTTTTTAATTCCTTTAATTCTTTTAGTCTCAAGGTTTTGATTCATTTCAATTTTGTCTTCTAATTGAAATTAATTGTATATTTTGCTTTTCAATTCAGCCCTTATTCTTTTGATTTTTGTTTTGGTGTTGATTTATTTAAAAAAAATTGGCCTTTCTAAGGTAGTCTATATATATATATATATATATATGCTCTTAGTTTTGGTTTTTAATTTTTATCATTTTCTCTTTGTTTGGGTTTTATTTTTATTCAATTTAGAATTAAAATTTTTAATTTATGTTGATGATCATTTTTAAAATTGATATTTCCTCTTTTTTACCCATTGTTCCTTTTCTTAGTTTTATTTTTATTTTCTCAAATCAAATAATTTCTTATACTAATAATAGTTGTTTTGGTTTTGTCATTTTTTATTGTTGTTTTTGTTTGATCTTTCATTAAAGTTTTTTGGTGGTTTTGTTTTATTCTTCAAGATAATAATAAGGTTTTCATTGTTTATACAATAATAATAATAATACTTTAATTAGTGATTATTGTTTTATTGGTTTTTTCGTAGCTCTTTTGTTAATTTGTTTTTGCTTTTTTGAAAGACTTCTTTATAATAATTTAATAATTTTTATTATTTAAGCAATAATAGTAATGATATTTTTAATTATTATAATAATAACAACAACAACGCTTGGAGGTGTCACCATTGTCTCTTCATCATGGTGGTGCATGTGTGAGCTCATGGTGGTTGGAGACGTGCTGGTGGTTTTTTTTTTTTCCTCTTATGGAATCGAAATTGTATACATGTCCTTTTTGTTCATGATTTGTGAATTTTGGTCTTCTTTTTCTTTTATTTTTTTTTTTCATCATGATTTCTGCTATAAAAGTTTTGATTTGTTTTAATTCTTTTTATTTGAGCTCTTATTCTTTTGATTTTTTGTCTGATTTAATTCCTTGAAACTTTTTGGTCCTTCTTAAGCAATCCTTATTTTTTGCTCATATTTATGTGTTTATACTCTTAGATTTGATTTTAATTTTTAATCATTTTCTCTTTTCATTGAGGTTTTATTTTTATTCAATTTAGTCCTTCAATTCTATTTTGTTGTTTGAAAGAAATATCATTCAATTTCCGTTAAAACCTATGAAACAAAAAAAAATTAATATCGATTTAAAATTTATATATTTTTTTATAAATTTACTCTTTATAAAAAAATTTACCAAAATTTAGTATTTTGTCCAAATATATAGTATTTAAAAAAATTATATTCTTAATATTTTTTATATTTAAAAATATAAGTTTAACTGCGGGAAATCACAGGACAAGTTTCTCGTTTATAAGGAATTTGGGCCATGGTCGGTACACACATCTCCTCTACCAAAATAAACAAATAAATCCTTCTTTTGTTCTTGTCTTGGAACGGGCCCTTTCTATAACAAAGAAACAAAAATCCATATATAATACTGAGATGGGTTTCTTCCCTGGACGAGGTATTTTTCTTAATAGCCCGGATTTGAGAGAGAGAGAGAGAGAGAGAGAGAGAGAGAGAGAGCTCAAGAACATTATTATGCTAACAAAATTAACTTAAAATCCAAAAACTCAAAACACCATTCTATTAAATAGTGTTTTGTGAGTCTCATTACAGTGATTCACCCTTTAGCCTTTTGTTTTACTAGACAGAGTGCTCGATTGTATTTCAAAAATATTGATTAATATACATAGTATGAAGAAAAAAAAAACTAATACTGTTATCCTAGTAATGAGCCTTTGACCTGACCATCCCAGTGGAAAGCAAAGCCTAAAAACACCGCAATAAAATTCTAAATTAATAAAATATTAAGAGATAAGAGAGCCAGAACAAAAAAAGAAGAAGAATATATAAAAGGATACCTTTTTATGTTGGTAAAGAGAAGACCGGGAAAAAAAGTTTGTCTGAAGCATGCCTTCAATGTTATCCTTTAACCACTGAGAGTAACCACTGAGAGTATATGTCAGTTTGCATAGGCTGCCATGGTTTAATCAAGTTCTCAAGTTTGAAATCTTGGATATATAACGGTGTTATATGGAAGAATTTTGTTGTTTATAAGTATTTCATCCAGTTCAAATCCAGATTAATCAGCAATAACGGACACGGGATGATTATATTATACCAAAAAAAACTGTCTTTTAAGGTAGCTGGCTGTTGAACATGGAATAACATTATATGCGCATACAAATTGTTTTTTTTTAAAAAAAAGTAGTTATATTTGTAAAAAGAAAAAGGAAATTGTCCCCATGAACCTGTTCATAGCTAAAAATAAAATTTGCAAATACAAAAAACAGTTGGATATAAGGCTATAAGCTTAATAATTTTTATAAAAAAAAACAAATAATATAATATTATTTATTGTGATAATAAAATATAGAAAGATAAACCTTTTAACAAATTTTGCTTACAAGACAATACTGATTTTTTCAAGTGGAAAAACCGCATGACGAAGTCCATTGTTTTTTATTCCGAAATGAAAAAAAAAATATTATTGAAGTGAATATTGAACTTTATTCCAATCATTTTTTAAAAATAAATAAATAATAATGATAATTTTTTGTGTTCACCCCGTGTTCATCAAACCTGGCGAAGGCAACGAGCCGTCTTTATCAACGAGTGCTTCTCCACCCTTTTAAACTTGTCCTCTCCATCTCCTATTTTAATTTCTTCTTCTTTCCTTCGCTCTTCAAATCAAAATCAAATCTTTCCACACTGGTTGTTTCTCTATCAATCGTTTTCTCTCTATCTCCCTTCCTCGATCCCTTTTAAAGCATGACTTCTTCTTCTTCTTCTTGCAAGAGCAAAAAAAACTCCCTTTAATTTATTATCAGCAATTTACAGGCAGCAAGCCATGAAAATTCTTTATGCCACAATCCTACTTTTGTCCGTAATTCTCAGTCTACTGTTTCTGCTTCGTGTCTTTTTGTTCAAAACTGGGCTAATTTACATCCCCAAAAAATGGTGGAGATCAATACAGGATTGTTTTCATGTCTATCAATTCTTCAAAGTCCCAGAATTCGATGAGAGCATGCAAGAGAATCATCTTTATCGCAAAGTCTCTATTTATCTCGGCTCTCTAGCATCCATCGAAGACTCTGATTTCACCAATTTCTTCACCGGGAAAAAAACCCACGACATCGTCCTTCATCTCGATCCGAACCAGGTAATCGATGATTACTTCCTTGGCGCCAGAGTTTCTTGGATTAACGAGGTAAGAAACGATACCAATGGTTGCAGAACCTTCGTTTTGAAGATCAGAAGAGCGGATAAGCGCAGAATTCTGCGTCCTTATCTGCAGCACATCCACATAACTTCAGACGAGCTCGAGCAAAAGAAGAAAGATGTGAAGCTCCACATAAATATCGACACTCATGAGCACAACAGGCTGTGGAGATCTGTTCCGTTCAAACATCCGTCGACGTTTGATACAATTGCAATGGAATCTGATCTCAAGAATAAGTTGAGATCAGATCTCGAGTCATTCCTCAAAGCCGAACAGTACTATCACCGGTTGGGGCGTGCTTGGAAGCGAAGCTACTTATTGTACGGCCCATCAGGTACTGGAAAATCCAGCTTTGTTGCGGCCATGGCTAATTTTCTTGGCTACGATGTGTATGATATTGATCTTTCAAGGGTTTTAGATGATTCGGATTTGAAAACGTTATTGTTACAGACGACAAGCAAGTCAGTGATTTTGATTGAAGACCTTGATCGGTTTCTGATGGATAAACCAACGAGGGTCAGCTTATCAGGTGTTCTGAACTTCATGGATGGGGTATTAAACGCTTGCTGTGCAGACGAAAGAATCATGGTGTATACAATGAACGGTAAAGATCATGTTGATCCGGCTATTCTTAGACCCGGTCGGATTGATGTTCATATTCATTTCCCTTTGTGTGATTTTTCTTCATTCAAAACATTGGCTAACAATTACTTGGGTGTTAAGGATCATAAATTGTTTCCTCAAGTAGAGGAGTTTTTTCAAACCGGGGCCAGTTTGAGCCCAGCTGAGATTGGGGAGCTTATGATTGCCAACAGGAATTCGCCCGGAAGGGCCTTGAGATCGGTCATTACTGCTTTGCAAACGGACGGTGATGGAAGGGGGTCTCTGAACATTAGAAAACAGCTGGATGATAGTTCTTCAAGGAAGTCGACTGGGGATTCAGGGGAACACTCGGGGATTTTTTCCAGGGAGGGTGTCAATGCCATGAAGGATATTAGAAAACTGTATGGCTTGTTGAGACTGAAAAGCAGTAAAAAATCAGAGTCGTTTGATAGGACCCCAGACCGTAAGGATGGGCGGTCAACTGGTTTGTGATGTTTCGGGAACATATTGGAACTCTCTGGTGCAGCTCTATGTTTCACATTTGTACAAGGAAATTAAAAGCCGGATGTTGATAGGAATTTAACATAGTTTATAACATCTGTTTTTGTTATTGTTTCTGTTTTTCCTTGGTGATTGGATGCTTATGTTCCAATCCAACTAGAATATGGTTCTCTCATATTTTCTTACCCCCATTTATTCTTACACTCTCTGGTTTAGCAGTAGAAGAAGCTGAACTTCATCTTCTCTGCTTCTTCTCTTAATTAGCTTTCATCGTTTTGGACATGTAAAGGAGGTATTCGCTTTGATGATTTGAACTTGATGCTAATTAGAGGACTGCACATGAATGTATATCGGTCCATTTTCCGAATCATTTGCGCAACCCGAAGGAGAATCAACCATCAAAAACAGGCGCAATGACTACTGGCTTGCATCCATCCGGATACCTGATTATAAATAAATAATAATAAAAAAAAAAACAGGTGTTCGTATAGCATTGAATACTCTACTCGGTAGGCCAGATGTTAGGTGGCCAAGTGTAGCATAATCATCATCCACCTAATTAAGAGAGTAGAAGGCTTAGAAAAAAAGATAAAATTTCTAATCAATCCACTCGCTCTTGGCTCGAGTCACTGAGCAGAAGATCCTTTGAACCGTGTCTGCAGTTAAATGATGGAACATATATGTCTGGTGGTTAAGTGTGATGCCTCCAGCCACACAACCAAGGAGCTGACATGCTAACAACAACAGGATGTTAGTTTTTTTGTCCCTTATCACTGATTAATAAACATTTCCCCCCTTTTTTCCTGCAAAAGCAGAAGAAAACAATGGAGCTGAATTTTGTGCTCCGCAATTTTTTTTAAGAATTTTCCTGTTTTAGATTAGTTTGATGGGATGTAATGAGGAGTGAAATCTGGAATCTTTTAGCAAATTGGAGCAGAGGGACACATGACTTAAACTGGTGCAATGCCAATCGTCATCTTCTGCCAGAAGCAAAGATGCTCCAGCCATTTCCGTACTCTCATAAATGGTGGTGATGAGCTTGGCTAATCACACTTGTACAGTGGTTTTGTCTTGTCTTTTTGGATTTTAGCATTTAGGCAGAGAATCAGCGAAGGAGTACGGGCAATGTCAAACACGACTCATGGTGATGGTAATGGTAATGGTGATGGTAATGGTCATTTCATGCAATGCCAATCTGTTTTACTGTCGGCATATAATGCTGAGTCTAGGACCCTCAACACAGCCATGGAGGAGGAAAACATATGGCTCAAGCTGCAGTGCCATTAATCTGGAGTTATTCAGCAATATCCAAGAATCTGGCGACATGTCCATCAAAAGTGAAACTCTGGAAGCTGTATGCCAACTGAAGCCAGATTGTCGGTATTTTAAAAAATAATATTTTTTTATTTTCATTTTCCTTTTAAATTGTTTTTTTTTTATTTTTTTAGATTATTTCTGTATACTACTGTTAAAAATAATTTTAAAAATAAACAGTTGTAACACATGCAATTAATGTTACAGAAAAAGCTTAAAATGGCTCGATATGATTATTGATGCCATCGATCACATGGACCACAGCCCCTGCCCAGCATGAACAGCTAGTGTTTCATGCTACCTCGGTTTCATCCCACTGCCATCAGATGGTGGGTTCCAAAAGTCAGCTGCACTAATAATGATCCTCGCCAGACGTTACGGACACAGAAGTCTTAATGTTTTTTAAGACGAAGAAAAAACATGGCTCCTTCTAAATTGATGAAAGTACACTCTCGTAAAATTTAACTTAATTTATTAAGAGAAATGAATTTCAGAAATATAAAAATGTTATTTTTTCTGATTTTATTTTTCACAGTAAATTATGTGGGATTTGAGATATTTATGTGGGGATCCGGTGAAGAAAATAGATTGAAGAGTGATTTAAAATATAATAATAAATATTTGAGATAAATTGAACTTGTACAAACACATTAGAGACAAAACCTAGAATATCAAGACAAGTTTGAGTTAATCTTCTGTTTTTATTAAATGATTTTCAGTTTTTTGTATACCTTTTTTTTTAATTTGACGGGACCTCTATTTTGAAATTCTCCATGTTTATTCCTCAGGCTAGGAAGACAGTCTTCACTCCAGAGATTAAAGAAGACGAGCTGGAGCAAGCTCAGATCCCGCTGTATCTGATACTGACAAGACATGTATGGAATTAATGTTTTGTATCCATTAAAAAATAAATATATAAAATATTATGGTTTTTAGATCCATTTTGAAAATTCTTTTCAAATTGCAGACAAAAAATTTCATAGTGTTTTTTTTAAATAAATAATTTTACAATATCAATGATATCTCTTAATCTGAGTGTTAGATTGAGATAAAATTTTACGGGTAGTGTTTTGACATATTTATATATATTGATGATGACATTCTCGTGATATTATACATGTTCATAATTTTGTTCATAAAAATTATTTTATTGTGTTTTTTAGATTAAATTGCACAATTCTAAAAAAATTTATTTTTGGATTTGAAATAAAAAAAATTGAATTAATATATTTAATTTTATATATATATATATACACGCACGCACATAAACAGTACAACCCCAAAATAACACGATGAAATCCTTCAAAACCAAAAAGTTCTATTCCAATTAAAAAAAATAAAACACCAACCAAAATAGAATTAACATCTATCATGTTTTCTTGAGATTGAGGTGAGGATTGCCCTTTATCTCCCTCTATCTTTCACCCATCGTATGTATCTATACATGGGAGGTATATTTTTCTTAAAAAAATACGTGTGTATCACACACACACGTGCATGTCTTATTCTGTGGATCTGATTACCCAAACCTAGTTAATTCATAATCCTGCAAGATCTCCTGCGAGTGATTCATGCGCATGATTATAGACGGCAGCCACGTGACTTGCGCATGCAACATTCGTCCCTCTTCAATCCATGCGGGAAGACGACATTATTTCTTGACTACCAGAGCACACAAACACAGGAACGCATGGCCGCTCGTGAGCTGCGAATTATATAAGAAAAAAAATTAAAAAATGTGACGAGGCACAAAAGCACAGGCATAGCCATTATTGCCGAAGCATGAGGGAGCGCCTAAAGAAGAGGCGATAGCATATATTTTATGGTCTTTTCAAGAGAGCCTTTGAGTTTTAGAACAAGTTTTTGAGGCCATTTGTTGTGATTACACACACCACCCCGAAGAGAATTGAAGTGGGATTCACAAATTTAAAATTTATTTAAATCTTTTTGTAGTCTAGTAAGAACTCCAAGTAAGTTCGCCACCCAACTCTGCCATGATTTGGAAGCTGTACAGGTTCGGTCGGTTGGGGGTTTCTTTATCCTTGGGAGACGTTTAGGTCATTGATGCTAGCTTAGCAACCATTTATCTAATTTGAAGTCACTCAATTTCTTATATACTATATCGAATGCGATGTCACAGCGCGTTATCAAAGGGTGAAAGCAAGCGTTTTACATTGCAACTTGCTTTACCACACACAAAAATAAAATGCATGCATGAAGTAATCAGAAGTATTCTAGATAGATATATTTTTATTATATTTCATGGATTATGAACTTAATTTTCTCTTTTTGGCATGTTTTGTTTTTCAAATTTAACCTAATAAAATAGTTTTTAAAATATCACTAGTTACTCCATGTGCATAATATTAAAATAAATAAATAAAACCACAAGTGTCTTACCTTTTGTTCCTGAAAGCACTTTAAATGCATTTCACTTAAATATGTATCGATTTAATATTTTTTTAGTACTTTTAATGATTTTTTATATTCTATATTAAAATAAAAAAAATATTTAATATATTCTCAAATAAAAATATTAAAAACAAAAGTAATTTATCACAATATAAACGCACACAAAAGGCCATCATGGGTTCAAGTGTAATGGACTAGAATTCAGGTAGATATCTTAATATATTGGGGCAGATCGAGCTGGCAAGTAGCTGCATATCGCACGTTCGCCTAACATGATCGGCCTACTAGCTTCCACATCATCCAAATTCCTTACGGCCCGGGTTCATTTATATTTACGGAAACTGAATTGTTATTTAGACCCGTTTGTTTCTTTGGAAAGTGGTTTCCGGAAAGTGAATCCTGGAAAGTGAATTCCTGGAAAGTAGTTTCTGGAAAGTGAATTCTGAATTCACTTTCCGGAAAGTGAATTCTGAAGGTGGTTTCTGGAAAGTGAATTCTGAAAAGTGAATTCAGATGTTTAGCGATGTTATGGAAAATGAATCGAAAAATAATTTATTAATAAATTAATTTTTTCAAGATTATCTAATATATATAAAATATTTTATATAAAATATTTTATCACTTAATATAAAAAATTGTAATATATAAATTATAATGATGATTTTTTTATTATATCCTATATTCATACATAGCTTATTTTATAAAATATAACAATATATGTCATATCATATTATAGAGAAATAAGCTTGTGAAATATTTTTTAAGTAAAACTTATTATTAATATATATTTTTTCCAATTTTAAAAGCTTAAAATAAGTTTTTTTTAATTTTAAATCAAAATCTCAATGCAAAATTTTAATTTAGGGTGATTAAAAAAAATAGAATTTTTAAGATTTAAATTATTAGTTTTTGTGTTTTTTAATTGTTAATATCAGAATTATTATTTTTTTATATAAAAAATAATACTAACATGTTTCTATTTTTTTTTTAAAAAAAAACAATAACTAGCTAGCTCACGGAAAGTGTATTCCGGATGTTTGGCAGAGGAGTACACTTTCCTTTTTTCAAGCCTTAAGTTTTCCTTGGCTGGAAACAACTTTCCTGGAAAGTGGTTTCCGGTGTTTGCCAAACACCGGAAACAACTTTCCTGTGTTTGTTTGCCGGAAACAACTTTCCAGGAAAGTTGTTTCCAGCAAACAAACACTGGAAAGCAAGGAAAGTGAATTCCGAGAATTCACTTTCCTTGAAACAAACAAAGCGAACTTCGTTTGTTTGCTGAAAAGTAGTTTTCTTTTGGAAAGTGAATTCGGGGGGAAGTGAATTCTAGAAAAATAAATTCCGAGAAAATAAATTCCGATGTTTGGCAATATTATGAAAAATGAACTGGAAAACACTTTCCAGTGTTTGTTTGTGTTATGGAAAATGAACTGGAAAATAATTTATTAATAAATTATTTTTTTTCAAGTTTATTAAAATAATGAGGAACAAATCTTACAAATTAAAAAGTTGAATGAGAATGAAATTGAAAAAAAATCATAAATTATCTCAAATAAAATAAATAATAATCAAAATAATAGAGATCAAATCTAAAAAATTAAAAAAATGAAAGGTGAATAAATTAAAATAATAATAATTAATATTTCATAAATTATTTCAAATAAAATAAGTAACAATAAAAAAAATAAGGACTAAATTTGATAGATAAAAAATTTCAATAAAAAAATGATAAGAAAAAAGCAAATAGCAATTATAAAAATAAGGACCAAAATTAATATAAAAATTAAATTTTAAGAGATGGAATTGAAAAATAAATATTCAAAACAAATTATATATAGCAATCAAAAGTTTGAGGATCAAATTTGATATAATCAGCAAATAATGACATTTCTAAATTTTTCACAACTTCCGGAAAGTGTTTTTCGCCCAAATTTTCCGGAAAACACTTTCCTGAAAACCAAGCCAAATTTTTCTTTAACTGGAAAGTATTTTCCGTTGACCGGAAAGTGTTTTCCATTGACGAACTTTCTGAAAGACAAACAAACACAGGAAAGTTTGGAAAGTGGTTTCCCGAAATTCACTTTCCGAAAACAAACAAAGCCTTATCTATATCAGCATTTAGGAAGGGAGGAAATTATAGGGCTTTAAAATTGAGATAGAGAGGCAAAACAATGTTAAGGAATTTTTTATGGTGATTAGACTTTGTTAATTCTATTTCAATTGGTATTTTGTTTTTTCAATGAGAACAGAATGTTTCGGTTTCAAAGCATTTGAGATATGTTGTTTATTCTGGCGTTATGTTGTTTATATTTAAATATTTTAATTCAACAAAAAAATTGTTTAAATCAAAAAATAAATTTATTTAGATTTGTGCAATTTAAATTTCAAACATAAATAAAAAATAAGAGTTGAACTAATATAACTCTATTGATTTGATGTTCAAAGATGACATGGAATATTTATAAAAATATAGTTTAACAAAACAAATGAGTTGACATCTTAAAAAGTACTGAAACGACGATATATTAGATCAACTCGGGTCAACCTAGGTTAATCTTTTTAAATATATGACCTGCGATATAATATCATGATAACCTTAAATAAAACAAATCAAAGTAAATTATAAAGTTCAATTCCTAATAAACTCATTATTGAATAATGAAATTGAAAAAAAAATGATCTAAAAAAAAACACAATAAAGTGATTATTTTGAACAAAATTATGAATTTGAATGATATTAGGAGAATGTCATCATCAATCTCGTAAGGACGTTATATTCTTTGATTGCTTTAAAAGTTTAACATAATATATAAATATATTAAGAGATTTCTCTTCAAAATTTCATCTTAATATGACAGTCGGATTGAAAGATATAATTGATATTGTAAAACTATTTATTGTTTAAATTTTTTTATTTGGCCGGAACGAAACAAATATATTAACCATTCCAGGTGGAACGGAATATAATTAACAACCTTGGATTAGACAGTACATAAACAAATATAATGATAATATAAAAATTTCAATTTAATTGATAACTTTAAAAAAAATTAGGCCCCACTTGTTTATTAGGAAGTAATTTATATGGAAAGTTGATTCCTTGAAATTGAAATATTTTTTTATGTGAGGTAATGTTATGAAAAATAAACTGAAAAATATTGTTCAGTTTTGCTGAGTAATAAAAAATAAGTTGAAAAAATATTATTTTTTTCGAGTTTATTAAAATAAAAGGGACCAAACTTGATAGATAAAAAACTGAAAAAAGATAAAATTGACAAAAAAAAATCAATTTTATAAACTATTTTAAATAAAATAAATATCAATCCAAATAATAAAGATGAAATCTACAGATATTTTTTTAAAAAATGATGAAATTAAAAAATAAAATAAATATCAATAAAAATAATGGATATTAAATTTAATAGACAAAATATTTCAATTAAAAAAAATGATGGCCAATGTTACTATAAAATTCAAATTAAATCAAATCCTAAAGAATGAAATTGAAAATAAAAGTCAAATTAAAATATATGATAATCAAAAGATTAAAGATAAAATTTGATATAATTAATAAATAATAATATATATATTTTTTTTATTTTTTCTTAACTTATGGAAAGTGTTTTTTGTTAAAAAAAATTGTAATTTCTTTTAATTGGCAAGTGTTTTTCATTAATCAGTTTTTCTAATAATAAATAAAAACACAAAAGTTTGGAAAGTAGTTTCCAAAAAAAACCACTTTTCTTGAAATTCACATGCATTAACCTTAAGCTAAATAATAACATTGTGGATTACTATATTATTTTCCCCACAATTAATTATACTGGTGACAGGTTATGTGACTTTATTCTTTATAAATCAGGATTCAGTGGTGGCAATGGATTTTATTATAGGGACATTGACGTGGCGATGACAATTTTTGTAGGGCTGTGGTGGGTCAAGTTTGTACGTGGCAGCAGTTGATTGAATAGTTAAAGGAGTGAAGTTTTAATACCTGCTTGTTACAACTTGTTAATTGTACAAGTTTTATAAACTAAGTTAACTAACCCTTGGGAGGTGACAAATTGAAGATTGATCAGAAATGACGACATCAATGAGCTTATAGATGAGAGGTGACGATGGTGACGAGTTTCCAGATCTCTTCTAACGACAACAACGAGCTTATAGACGAGAGGTGACGACGGTGACGAGCTTATAGATCACCTCTGACAACAACGACGAACTTATAGACGAGAGGTGACGACGGTGACGAGCTTACAGATCACCTCTAACGACAACAACGAGCTTATAGACGAGAGGTGACGACGGTGACGAGCTTATAGATCACCTCTGACAACAACGACGAACTTATAGACGAGAGGTGACGACAGTGACGAGCTTACAGATCACCTCTGATGAATTGAACTCCGAGAGGTAAGAGGAGAAGACAATTTCACAGATGAGAGGAGAGGACAACTGGTCTAGTGCCGAGAGGGATGAGAAGACAGTAAAAAGAATTGGAAAAATTAAGAGGGATGAGCCGAGGATTGTAAAATCAAAATGATTCGATCTGATTTTACGAGCCGTAGAACCAATTTTAGTGGGTTTCGAGTTTCTAATCCAATTTTCCCAAATTTATATTTTCAACTCATAAAATTATACGGTTTCGTGATTTTTGAAAAATTATAATTATGAATTAAAAATTAAATGTATAAAATAAATAAAAAATTATATATTGTAATAAATATATAAAACAAAATGTATTAATTTTAACCAAAGATGTAGGATGCATGTTAATATATAACCTGAAAAAAAAGTTGTTCAAAGAGAAATATTTTATTTTCATACGGTAGAAGTTCTCATTTAACTCAAGGTCGTATGATACATCTTACTTAGCAGTGCTTTAATTTGTTTGGAATTTTAATATAAATTAAGAGAAAAAAAATTGAAATAATATTTATTATATAGTCTTTAAAATATAAATGATTTAAAAATAAAAAAAAATATTTTTTATAATTATTTTTAATAAATAACAAAAAAATATACTATTTTATTGTAGTGTAGACAACTTAAATTAAATGGTACTTTGCGTCTCCCTCATGAAAGCTGGAGAGACTGTTTAACGTTGTCGTGGTTTTTATTCTGTAAAGTTTTTTTTAAAATAATATATTAAAATAATATTAATGTTTGCACATAAACGCTTAATGGAACACCTGAGTGGAGATGCACTCATCAGTGAAAAAATCAATGTGATGAATTGACTCGATTCCATAGAAACAACTCATCCACCCGCAGATAGCTACGATCACATGTTTCAGCTATAAAATCTGCCTGTGGAGTAGAAGACTGCAATTAATGATATGTTTTTCAGTCTATAAAATTTAACTGTTGGATTTGGGTATTTACATCTTTTGATTTTTAACAGTGTAATTACTAAAAATTAAAAAAAAATGATGCAGAAAAGATAAATTCCAAGCCTTCAGAAAAGATAAAATCCAAGCTTTAGCGGTAGGAGTGTTTAAGTAATTTTAGAAGTTTTTTTTGTAGAAAATTGTTGATGCGTCAATGCGCCACTAGTGTTCTTACGTCCATGCTCTTCAGACAGCGTGTGCGGTGTCTTGCAGTGGCAGAAACTATACATTTGACATCTCATTAGAAGCATTGTTAAGTCCTCTTACACATTGTGATGCGTGTGTCGTCGCATGATGGTTGGAGACGTGATGATAATCAATTAATCATTTTCCTCCTTTTCACTCTCCTGCAATTATATATTCGAGTTATAAATATGTACATATTCTTTAAAATAATTTTACAAGTTGACAATAGTATGAAAAATATTAAAGCTAAACACAAGAAATTATTTTTTATTAAACCTCAAATTCAACCACAATTTTAAACAAATTTTAATTTCAGTTATGAATCTCAACAAAAAGTACTTTTATTAAAAAAATTAATCTTAACTATAATAGCAGTTGCAATATCAAATAGATCCTCAATCAGCAATTAAGTGGCCATTTGGCTTCACGGTTCATGTTGCTTTTGTGTTGAACCACGGAGCTGAACGCCACTAATACAAAATAGGACCCCAAATTTCTTCAGTGGGTCCCACTAAATTTCAGCGTTTCGAATGCGTTTTGAAAACCATCTTTTTGATGTTTTTCAAAACAAACGCTAAACATAAACTGAAATAAATGTTGAAAATAAAAGAACACTAACATCATCACGTAGACGAATTGATTGACACATTCCTCATCATCACCGTTGGCTTCCTCACTTACCGTCGTCGCAACTCCCTCCCTCTCCTCCACATCCACGACCACAAACTCCCTCTCTTTTCTCCATGGCAACTCCTTCTCTCGTCTTCTCTCCAGCAGCACCAGAGGTAGCAAGACCCAGTGTCAGCAGTGGCAGCAGCTAATGCTGCAACCTTACAGAGCTTCTACCAGCCACTACACAACACCATTTATGATGTAATTACTACAAGAAAAACCACCTCGGCTTTCTTTACCTGTCAGTACCGCCCGTTGACCCTCTCCTCATAGTCGGTGAACAATACGTGAACAATAACATGCGGCAAAATGAAAACGAAAGACAAAACAATGCGTTTTGTGTTTTTTCTTTAAAACCAAACGCATTGTTTTGCGTTTTAAAAGAGTCTTTAACACTTGGGTTGAGTTGCTCTCGGCCTAGCCCAACTCCGGCAGGGTTGGACCTTTTGGCCCAACTTGGCTAGGCCAAGGTCAGGCCCAGTCCAATTTTTTTTAAAAAAATATATAATTCATATTTTAAAAAAATTAAAAATTATATAATTTACTTGAATTATTACTTACATTTTATTATTATGATAATTAAATTTACAATGTTTAAAAATATATATGTGTATGTTTTTTAAAGTAAATTCACAAGCTAACAGTAATATAAAAAGCATGGTAACCAAACACTCGAAACTACTTTTCATTAAACCTCTAAATCAATTATAGTTTTAACCAAACACTTCAATTTCAGTTTTGAACCACAACTAAAAATATTTTTCATGAAACTACTTTTTCTCAACCTCAACCACAACAACAACAGTTATGCCAAACATGCTCTAAAGAGAGAAGGACTCTGTACACCGCCATTTGACTCCTTTGAGTATGGTGGAACTTGTTTTTAAATATTTTTTTTATTTATAAATACATTATTTTTATATATATTTTAAAAATTATATTTGACACCAACATATAAAAAATATTTAAATATATTAAAAGAATTAATTAAAAATATAAAAAAATTCAATCTTTTTCAAAAAAAAAAAAGTTATGACTGCTGAAGAACTTTAATTTAACACCTTTGGGGTGTTTGGTTGCGTTTCAACTGATTGTATTTTTAAAATGATTTTTTTAATTGCTTTATATGTATATATATTTGATATAATGATGTAAGCAAAGAGATTTTACGTTATTTTCTTCCCTTTTCTCTCTCGAATAATTTGGATATTCCCCATTTAACGTCAAGAGAGGCATAAATACTTGGATAATTATTTTTTTTAAAAATATGGACTAAAAACTTAAATATTTTAAAGCTAAAATATAACCTTTTTGCTTTTTAATGTGTCATAATATACAAAAATAATGATGGGTTTTTGTTTTTAAAATGCGTATAAAATTGAAGGGTTTTTCTTTTTCTTTTTTCGTCATCACTACCGTGTTTCTCCCGCGTCCATGAAAATGGCAGCTCCAAGTTCTATGGTGGAGTCCATAAATGAACAGGAAACTTCTAATAAAGTTTTATATGCACCGACAAGATTTTTCTTCTTCTTTGCTCCAGGATAATATTCTTTTATATTTTATTCCCATATAACATTATGTTTCAAGCTTGGAAAAAAATAAAAAAAATATTTTTTATTTTTTATTTTATTTTATAAAAAACTTTTTAGATCATTTCATGTATGACATCAAAATTTATTTTTAAAAATTAAAAAAAATATTATTTTAATACATTTATAAACTACCACCATTTTTAAAAACAATTTTAATGAAATTCACCATCAATCACTTCATTGCATGGTTAAATACCATTGTACCGGAGGTCGGGAGGGGTTTAGTTTTTTCAATAGAGTTTATGTTGATAAATTAACATTTTATTTTATAAACCTATTTCCAAATTTAATTGACAATTGGTGCGTTTCATAAAAAAACAAATGATTTTTTTTGTTTAAAATTAATTTTTAAAATATTTTTGTATCATTTCAATATGCTAATTTTAAAAATAAGTTTTAATATAATAAAATAGTTATTTTAATATATTTTTTTAAAAAAAAAACTTTAAAAATTAACTGCAATTTGCAGTAAATAACACGCTTTAAATTCATAAGAGATAAAAAAAAATAAACTCTATACTTTTTTTTAATGATGAATAGTACTAACCCAACATCATTATGCTAAAATAATAATTAATAATATTTTTCAATTTTTTTAGTAAATAAAGATTTTGAAAACATATTAGTTTTCATGAAAATAATTATGTTTTGAATTAGTAAGTAATTACATTTTTGTTTAGTATATGATTTCTTAACAAAAATGAAACTTTTCCATGAATAAATGCAACTCATTTGTTTCAAACCTTATGTATTAATACTTTAGTATTCATATTTCATTTAAGCTTGATTTACTTCATGAAAAATGATTTTTCCTTACCTTCCAAAATTTTCATGTTTGTTTACCACTAGGGGTGTTAATCAATGAAAAATGTTTTACAATCAAAGAAAAAATTGACTTGATTTTTTTTAAAAAATAATTTACTTATCAGGAATTATTTTTTCTTAAAATACTGTTAAAATAAGATATTTTTCAACAAACAAATCTAGTCTTTAGTCATTGAAGTTTGAATCCTGTCCAGAGCTTAGTGACCGTTTGTAATCGTGGTTAATGTTGTGTTTTGAAAATGCATTGAAAATCTAGTCTTTCAATGCATTGAAGTTTTTTTTTAAATTATTTTGATATTATAACATGAAAATGATATAGAAACACATAATTTTTTTAATTTAAAGTAAAAAAATGGAAATAATTTTTTTTATTTTTTTTAAATACTTTTGAAATCTTACCCATTAGTTTGAAAAGAAAAACTTAGTTTGAATATTATGACATATTAGTATTGAATATCAATAATTGTATCCGCACAACTAATTATAAAAAAGTGCTACTTTTTTATAAAATAATTTTAGAAATAGAAACACGGAGCAAAATTTTAATCAATAAGTATTATTAATTACTCGAAATCCGAAATCCTGATGGCTACTAATTTAAATCCATATCAAGACCCTGTTTGATTTCAAGAATATTTTTGAAAAAAACAAGATTTTATTTTTATTTTTTATTTTAAATTATTTTTTTATAATTTTAGATTATTCTTCTATATTAATGTTAAAAATATTTTTTTAAAAAAATAAAAAAATATATTATTTTGATATATTACCCAAAAGAGCATTTTAAAAAATAATTTTTAAAATATATTCAAACCATCCCTCAACATATAAGAATTTGATAAAAAAGAAAAGTAAAAGAAGAGAAAAAGTATTACTTTGTGAACCAGAACTTTGACTTTTCAGAAACGAGGGCTTTCTTTTTGGTGGCCCAGTTGTCCTTTCGTAATTGGACTTTTCAAAATGAGAATGTATCCCTGTCAATATTCCCAGCTGTAACCTGCAGATATGGTCATTTAATGATTGCTTAAAGTTTGAACAGAAGACTACTTCCATGAATTATTGTGCGATTCCAATTATATGGCGCAAAGAATAATCTTTTATTAAAGAAGGTGATCAGGATAAATCTGTTCTTGAGGATGTTTTTTCTAAGGAGGAGGAAGCGGTACTGGATGTGGGTTTTTTGAATGGTGACGACACGCCGAGCATCGGAAGAAACAGCGGCGGTGGAGGCGGCGGTGCCAATGAACACTTCTTTTTTGTATTTAATAAAACAAGAACCCAAACTATCTATGTTTGTTTTAATTTTAAGGATTTATGGGCAACCTTGATAAAAAGAATGGTAAGAAGCTTAAACCTATCCCTAGAAAAAGAAAGCAAATTAATAAATTCATGGGGCAGTCAATTTCTATGGTAACAAAATAGTATTAAGAGATTGATGGAGGTGAGGGAATAAGATGAATGGTTTTTTGATTAAGCGGATGGATTTTAAAAAAATAATCTTTGTATTTTATAAAATTTGATATTTTTAAATTATTTTAATATACTAATATCATAAATATTTTTTAAAAATAAAATAAATTATTTAATATTATCGTAACCCCAATTATATCCGAATGATTTTTTACCAGGTATTGTAGCTTGCGCAAATAGTCAGGTATTGTAGAGACCTTCTTCACGTATGAATTTTGTTCGTGATAACATCGCAAATAAAAAGAAATGTTCAATTTACTTTATTTATTTATTACATTATGTTATTATGATTATCAAATCTACAATATTTAAAAAATAATACATACACACGCAATATACATATACATATATATGTGTGTGTGCGCGCTTGTATTTTTTAAAGTAATTTCACAAGTTGAATGTAATATAAAAAGTATAGTAACCAAACACATTAATCTGCTTTTCATTTAACATCAAACTCAACCATAATTTAAAAAAAAAACATTTCAATTTCAATTATGAATTGCAACTAAAAATACTTTAATAAAACTGTTTATTTTAATCTCAACCATAATAGCAACTATAATCCCAAATAATCCCTTAGTCAACTCACTTGTGCTGCGGGGCAGAGAAGTTGGCCATTGCAGGCTATGAGCAAGGTTCGGTTAGACTCGTACTCCTGCTCTTCTTCTCAACATTTGGTTGGGTTTAGGATAGGGGTCAGTTGGACTTGCGTGGAGATGGTTTGGTTTGTTTATTGTTATTGTTAAAAATAATAATTAATTTAATTCACTTCACCCCGTCGTTTTAACCTATTTTTGCAATAGCTAATAGTTTTTTTTATCAGATTTGACAATAATTAAGAAAAAAAATGGCATCCGTTTAAAATATAAGAAAAAAAGAAGAAGATTGTGGATTGATGAAAACTAGGGTTCTTATTACATAAACTTGAAAGTAAGACATGCTATACTTATTTTGATGATGATATAAAGTATATATAGAAATATGATTGAGATTGCTTTTAAAATATTTTTTATTTAAATATATATTTAAATATCATTTTTTATATTTTAAGAACTATATTTAATATAAACAGATTAAAATGATTTGAAAACATAAAAAAATAATTTAGAATATTTTTTTTTTAAAATTATTCTTGAAATGCAATGTCAAACAAACACAAAACACATAGAATGAAGTTAAAAATTAAAACAAGAAAACATTAGTTTGATTTGTTTTTTTTTTATTTTAAATTTTTTTTATTTTTTTTAAAATTATTTTATTACACTAATATAAAAATAAATTTTAAAAAATATTATTGGAATATATTTTTAAATAATTAAAATAACAAAGATATTATTAGAGTAATTTCACAGAGTCAAACCAACCAACGAACAAGACAAGATGCAGCAGGAAAGAGAGAGAGAGAGAGTCTTCGTCCAAGTCCTGTATGACAGTCAGACACTTATGGAGAGAGATACGTAGATGTACATATGGCTTTTGTAAAATCATCTCCTCTTTTCAGAAACCTAAATTAGTTTACCAAAAACTAGTATTTATAGTCTTCTTCTTTCTCCTTGTTTCCCTTTTTCTTCTCTCTCTATATTTTTAGCGGTCACTTTTGTTTTCTTTGGGGGGTCGATCTTTTACTTTCTCAGCAAAATCGATGTTCTAGTGAACTTCCATGGGCATTTACTGTCTAAACAGGTCCTTATCCCCCTCTCTCTCCCTGCTTCAAAGATAGGCTGTTGTTGTATTACTATTTTTTTTTATCTAATATAACGCTTCTTTTGACTATGTTTATTTGAATTGCATTTTGAGCTTTGAATTGAGTAAAGAAAAGATTAGCTGAACCCTTGTTTATCTCCTGTGGTTTAATTTCGTTAAAAATAGGTCACATGTTCATGCTCCAAGGCTATGTCCCAACGTCAGAATATTGAATATATATGTTTGGTTAACGAGATAATGTGGGAAAAGATTAACAATTATGATGGAAACTTGCATTTTGTTTTCCGGATTTGCCATGGAGGCTCAGTTGGGTGACTTTAGGCACATTAAGTGGAGGCTTAAAGAGAGTTGGGGGGGTGGGGGGGTTGAAGGGAAAACACCCATTTCAGATGCTCTATGAATAAAGAAGTTGTCTAACCTAAATTCTAATAATGGATTAAAGCTCTTCATGTGGAGGATTAAAGGGATTGCGAACGATCTAAAAACTAGTATAGCTGATTCCCTTTTTCACCCAACCAAACGGGATATAGTCATATGGTTTTAATTTGTCTGCATTTTCGTTTCTTTTGTTTGCTTAGCAACCAAGTGGAGGCTATGATTTCATTTCCTCTGAATATTTGTTTTCATTCTTTTCCTTGTCAATATGGGCTCTAATATATGTAGCAAGTAGTTCTGCTGATCTGTGCCTAATCGGAATTGAATGCAGGCAATTTATGAAACCTGATCTGGATTGAAATGTCTAGACGCTTGGTTTGCAACTGGGATTTTTGACCTCATGGGAACAGAGGGTTTTGATTCTTAGCTTTTGTAGGGAGTGATACATGATGGCATTAGATGATATTGCTAGTAGTGCATGTTCTGTTCCTGCTGGTGATTGCCTTCCACAAATTGTGGAGGGGATGATGGAGATTGCACATGCTGCAAAAGATGTCCTTTTTAAGAAGGAGAGTTTTAAGCAACTTTCTGTCTACTTGGAAAGGGTTGCGCCTGTTTTAAAAGAGCTGATTAAGAAAGACATTCGTTACTCAAAGAACCTTAACAGTGTCATTGAGATCCTAAATCAGGAAATTAAAGCTGCAAAGCAGCTGACTGCTGATTGCACCAAGAGAAACAAAGTGTATCTGCTAATGAATTCTCGGACGATAATTAAGAACCTAGAGGAAATCACAAGAGAGATAAGCCGGGCTCTAGGTCTTCTTCCTTTGGCCTCTCTAGATCTTTCAATCAGTATAATTGAAGAGATTGAAGAGCTTCGTGATATTATGCAGAGAGCAGAGTTCAAGGCAGCAATAGCAGAAGAAGAGATTTTGGTGAAAATTGAGTCTGGAATACAGGAGAGGGTTGTTGATCGTTCTTATGCCAATAAATTACTGGTTCACATAGCTGAAGCTGTTGGGATCTCAACTGACAGGTCTGCATTGAAGAAAGAGTTTGAAGAATTCAAGAGTGAGATTGAAAATGCCCGGTTAAGGAAGAATCAGGCTGAAGCTATACAAATGGATCAGATAATTGCTTTGCTAGAACGGGCAGATGCTGCTTCGTCTCCTAAGGAGAAAGAGATAAAATATTTCACCAAACGTAAGTCTTTGGGTAGTCAACCATTGGAACCTCTCCAGTCTTTTTATTGTCCTATTACAAGGGATGTTATGGAGGACCCTGTGGAGACCTCTTCGGGACAGACATTTGAGAGAAGTGCAATAGAAAAATGGCTTGCAGACGGCCATGAAATGTGTCCTCTGACCATGACCCCTCTAGACACATCAATTTTGAGGCCTAACAAAACTCTAAGGCAATCAATAGAAGAATGGAAGGATAGAAACACCATGATTAAACTTGCTTCCATGAAATCAAGACTTGTATCTGGAGAAGAAGAAGAAGTGCTTCGTTGCCTAGAACAGTTAGAGGATCTCTGTGAACAAAGAGACCAACATCGGGAATGGGTGCTATTGGAGAATTATATACCACTATTTATCCAGCTTCTTGGAGAAAAAAGTCATGATATAAGGAATCGTGCTTTTGTCATCCTTTGCATTCTGGCAAAAGATAGTGATCATGCCAAGGTACTTCAAACTTGATCTATTATGGTGTTTTCTCTCTTTCTCTATTTATTTCCATTTCTGATGAAGCACAGCAAGATACCTAAATAATAATTATTCGCACCTGCATGTTATAGTCTGCTTATTTCAGCTCAGCTCTACTTCATTCAACAATACCTCTGTATTAAACTAGCTGGGTTGGCTACGTGGATCCATCACCCCCAATCAGCTCTTATAGTGGCTAAACTTTCATCACGATGATAGATTTTCTTCATCCTTGAGCTCACATTATTTTTGTTCCACCTTCCCCATCTTCTCTCCTCCAACAAACATAAATTATGTGCACAAATAATGCAAATATGTGGCTATCGGATATAAACAAATGTGGACAGAGAACATGGATGCCCATGCAAAATATGCATATACATAAATAGGAAAATACAATCAAATATGCGCGCGCGTGTGTGTGTGTGTGTGAGAGAGAGAGAGAGAGAGAGAGGAGAGAATACAATCAAATATGTGTGTGTGTGTGAGAGAGAGAGAGGGAGAGAGAGAGAGGAGAGAGAATACAATCAAATATGTGTGTGTGTGTGTGTGAGAGAGAGAGAGGGAGAGAGAATACAATCAAATATGTGTGTGTGAGAGAGAGAGAGGGAGAGAGAGAGAGAGATGATTTGTTCATTCCATTGAATTAAATTAATTGATTTATTCCTGATAATTTCAATACTTCATTAATACTAAACATAAAAAAAGATACTTTTCAATTTAGATTGAAATCACACTCATAAAATTTTCGATGATATTGACTGACCTAATTATATTTGACATATAAACTTGGTAGATAAAGTAAAATCAAGGAGTTGTTTCTTGATGGCAATTCTTTCCTAAAATCTGAAACATGTTGCAGGAAAGAATTGTGAATGTTGATAATGCAATTGAGTCCATTGTTCGATCTCTTGGACGCCGTATTGGGGAAAGGAAGTTAGCAGTGGCATTGCTGTTGGAATTGTCAAAGAGTAACTTGGCAAGGGATTGCATTGGAAAGGTTCAGGGTTGTATTCTCCTCTTAGTGACCATGGCAAGTAGTGATGACAATCAAGCTGCTGCAGATGCCCAAGAGCTATTGGAGAATCTTTCATTCACTGATCTCAACATCATACAAATGGCCAAGGCAAATTACTTCACACATTTGCTGCAGCGTCTATCCACAGGTGATTTGCACGTGACAACCTGTATTAATCTTCCTAGTGTAGATCAAGCCTTTCATCTATTTTCCCCTTCACAATATTTTTTGTTGGTGCAAGATCTTCCAAAAATAGTTTCCGCCCTTTGTAAAACGAGCAGAAATCTTTGTACAACATGGAGTCAAACTGGGCCTAATTAATCATGATGAATGTGTTTATGTGTCAATTCGTATGATTCTAGATGTACATGCCATGTTAACAGCATGCTGGATGTCTGGCCACCAACTTGCTACGTATGAAATCAGCTATGTAACCTGGAGTTTAAATTGTTTCTGCCAATGACTGCTAAGTGTAATATTTATATGATTATATTTTATGTCCTAGCCTTGGAGTGATTGAAGAGAGACATGTTTCAAAAGTCCTTATTGCCTTGTGCAGGACCAGAAAATGTGAAAACGATCATGGCATCAACTCTGGCAGAATTGGAGTTAACTGATCATAACAAAGCATCTTTGTTTGAAAAAGGTGCTCTGGGTCCTCTTCTTCACTTGGTAACATGTGGTGATGTTCCAATGAAAAAAGTGGCTGTCAAAGCTCTCCAGAACCTGTCAAGCTTACCTGAAAATGGCCTGCAGATGATTAAAGAAGGTGCAGTTCAGCCATTACTTGGTCTTCTCTTTCAGCACATCTCTTCATCTTCAAGTTTACGGGAGGAGGTGGCTACCACAATCATGCACCTTGCTGTATCAACAGTGTCTCAAGGATCCAGCCCGACACTGGTTTCATTGTTGGAATCTGATGATGACATATTCAAGCTCTTCTCATTAATTAATTTGACAGGGCCTGATGTGCAGCAAAACATTCTTCTAGCTTTCCATGCCTTATGCCAGTCCCCATCTGCATCAAATATCAAGACCAAGCTGACAGAGGTACACAAGAAGTTGTCTGTGTGTGCAGTTCTAGGAAGATATTACTGCATATTCAATGGAAAGAAAAGTAGACCATGGCTATTGTGCATAGTACCTATTTACATGTTCTGTTAATATAGAAATTACTTTTGCACAATCCACATGCAATACGATGTGCTAAAAACCAAAAGATTGTGATAAACTAGGAGTATTTTCTCCTGCAAAGAAAACAAGAAATGTCGGTGCATAGAGCGAATAGATACATAGATGCAATGCTATAGCCAGAGATTGGCTACTGACAAATTTGTCTCTACACTGCTGGTGTTCAGAATGCCATCAAGATCCAATCTTTTAATAATGTTCTTAGAAGATGAATCTATACTTGTTGTGGCGAAGTACCTGATAGGATCATACATGGGACATTATTTACTGTTTAATAAACCTGTGCCAGAACAGTAAAATTGCCAAATGCAAGCATATGAGAATTTTTTTTTCCTTCTGTTTTGTCTTATCCTGCCATTCAGTTCCTCCAGATTTAAGTTTCATCTATAATATATATTAGATAGGGTTTCATCTATAATATTTCTTAGAGAGGGTTTCATCATATTGTTACTAACTGGTCTTGATCATAACAGTGCTCAGCCATGCAAGTTTTGGTCCAGTTATGTGAGCGCGAAGACCCTAATGTTAGAGCAAATGCTGTGAAGCTGTTATATTGCTTGATAGAAGATGGCGATGAAGCCATCATATTAGAGCATGTGGGCCAGAAATGTGTTGAGACCTTGCTCCGGATTATCCAACTTTCTAATGTTGAAGAAGTAACTACTTGTGCAATGGGCATTATCTCAAACCTCCCAGAGAAGCCCCAGATCACTCAGTGGCTTCTGGATGCTGGGGCACTTTCGGTGATCACTAAATTTATCCCTGATAATAGCAAGCACAATGATCCCCGAAAATATCACTTAGTTGAAAATGCCACTGGAGCCATGAGGCGTTTTACTGTTTCAACAAATCCAGAATGGCAAAAGAGTGCTGCAGAAGCTGGCATAATTCCTGTGTTAGTGCAGCTGCTGGACTTTGGAACTACCGTGATGAAGAAATGTGCTGCAATTTCTCTTGCTCGTTTTTCTGAGAGCTCACTAGAACTTAGTCGGCCAATACCCAAGCGCAAGGGATTCTTTTGCTTCTCTGCCCCACCAGCAACTGGTTGCCTGATTCATGGGGGAATATGTGCTGTTGAATCATCATTTTGCCTTGTGGAAGCTGATGCAGTAGAACCCCTTGTGAGGGTTCTTCAAGATCCAGATCCTGGAACCAGTGAGGCTGCTTTAGACGCCCTGCTGACATTAATTGATGGCATTAAACTTCAAAATGGTAGCAAGGTGCTTGCAGAAGCAAATGCCATACCACTAATTATTGGATTTCTTAGTTCCTCGTCCCCCCGACTGCAGGAAAAGGCTCTAAACACTCTAGAAAGGATCTTCCGGCTGCAAGAGTTAAAACAAAAGTATGGGTCCTCTGCGCAGATGCCTTTGGTTGATCTGACACTACGGGGTAACAGCAGAATGAAGTCTCTTTCAGCCAGAATACTAGCTCACTTGAACGTACTTCATGACCAGTCCTCTTACTTCTAAAGAAATTCAATTTTTAATGCCTCAATATCATACAGATTTACTCCCGGAACGACAAGGAATGAATCTCATATTGATTCTTTAGAAGAAGCATCTGCATGGCTATGTGTAAGGCTTCACGTTTTCAATGCTGGATGGAGAGTGGCTGTGGCTGTGGCTGTGGCTGTAGAAGGGCATCTCCTCACTTCTTGATGATGCCAGACAACTTGTCTTGTGCTGAATTCGTAACATTTTCTATCATTTTTTTTGTAAAGCGAAAATATTAATAGAAGTGGTTGATGTTAAGTGCCACATAAATTGTTCACTTTGTACAGTTGAAAGTTGAATTAGCTACAAGTCAGGGTGAAGTAACCATTGATAGAGTAATTACAGTTCTTTGCTGGTATTGTGGCATAGCTTCTAATATTCTTGGTTGTTATTTTTAGACAGAAAGAGTAGCAATGAAATAAAGTCTTGAATGATCCAGCTTCTGCTGGGAGTAGTAATGCGTCTGTTTATTGTCATTCAATGAGCAGGAAGTCATGTCATCCGGTTGCCTTCTTTATGCTGTTCATGTTCGCAGTTTCGTAGTCATTATTTAGAAAATCATTTCGTATCGTGATAGTATTTTTTCCTTTTCTGGTTATATAACTATTTTTTTTTATTAAATAAGTGGTATGTTTCAAACCTGGTTTATAAGAGTTAAAGTAGCTTGTCTTCTTATGTTTTGCATGTAATTTTTATGTTTCAAACCTGGTTTTATAAATATAAACCTCTGCCTGATGGATTCTCTGATTTCCTCCTCCTATATAACGCCCCCGCAATGCCTAATCAAACTAACGATGTAGTGGAGCCCATTAAACTCTCATTTTCAGCCCTCTTCGAGAATTCATATGTTCCTCGAACTCAAGCCATTTTCTTTCAAGGACCTTGGAATAATCAAACTCCACATTTTAGCCCCTATGCAAATGGTATATTGAGATTCTCATTACCGCATTGTAGTTTGCATCCCTTGATAAATGCTGTTTACATACATACATACATACATATTTATATATATATTAACACTATCTTGGCAATTGGCATGAGCCAACTGAACCGAATTCATGCCCATACCCTAAAAAAAGGCATAGAATACTCAAAAACTCTCATTGAAGAGCTCCTCCGAATCCCTGACATCCCTTATGCCCACAAGCTGTTCAATCAAAGTCCTTACCCCACCGTCTTTCTCTATAACAAACTCATCAAAGCCTACTCCTCTCAGAACCAACCTCGCCAATGTCTCTCTCTCTACTCCCAAATGCTCCTCAAGGACTGCCCGCCAAACGAACTCACTTTCACTTTCCTCTTCCCCGCTTGCGCTTCCTTTTATTCCCTTCTTCATGGCAAACTAATCCATACCCATTTCATAAAATCAGGGTTTGACTTTGATGTCTATGCTTTGACTGCTTTGGTGGACATGTACGCTAAACTGGGTGTTCTCATTTGGGCACGCCAAGTGTTTGATGAGATGACTGTGAGAGATATACCCACTTGGAATTCATTAATTGCGGGTTATTCGAGGAGTGGGTATATGGAGGGTGCGTTGAAATTGTTTAAATTGATGCCTCGTAGGAGCGTGGTCTCTTGGACCACAATGATATCTGGGTATTCACAGAACGGAATGTACACCAAGGCATTGCAGATGTTTTTGCAGATGGAGAAGGATAAAGAAGTTAGGCCAAATGAAGTGACCATTGCTAGTGTATTTTCAGCTTGTGCAAAACTTGGTGCATTGGAAGTTGGGGAGAGGATTGAAAGTTACGGTAGAGACAATGGGCTGATGAAAAATTTGTATGTAAGCAATGCTCTGTTGGAAATGTATGCTAGGTGTGGTAAAATTGATGCAGCGAGGCATGTGTTTAATGAGATAGGCAAGAGGAGGAATTTGTGCTCTTGGAATTCTATGCTGATGGGCTTGGCTGTCCATGGAAGAAGCAATGAGGCCCTGCACCTTTATGATCAAATGCTGGTAACCATGTTTTTTCTTTGTTAGCTCTTTGTATCAGTAGTTTACTGTAATACACAGTTTTGGATTCTCGTTGACTTGATCCCATGATGTTGATGTCATTACAGGGAGAAGGAACTGAACCTGATGATGTCACATTTGTAGGACTTATTTTGGCGTGCACTCATGGAGGCCTGGTCGCAAAAGGCTGGCAACTTTTTCAGTCAATGGAGACAAACTTCAGTATTGTTCCCAAATTGGAACATTATGGCTGCATGGTTGATCTACTAGGGCGTGCTGGTGAACTGCAAGAAGCTTATGATCTCATTAAAAGCATGCCAATGAAACCAGATTCTGTAATCTGGGGAACCCTTCTGGGTGCCTGCAGTTTCCATAATAATGTTCAATTTGCCGAAACAGCAGCCGAATCTCTCTTTCAACTTGAGCCGTGGAATCCGGGAAATTATGTAATTCTTTGCAATATATATGCATCAGCGCAACGGTGGGATGGGGTTGCGAAGCTTAGAAAGCTTATGAAGGGTGGGCAGATCACGAAGGCGGCAGGATATAGTGTTATCGAAGGAGAGGGTGAAATTCACAAGTTCATTGTGGAAGATAAATCACATCCAAGACATTCTGAAATATATGCATTACTGAATGAAATCTCGACAAAGATGAAGTTGCAAATAACCGAGGATGATTTTGAAGCTGATCTTGAAGAGTTATTGTTAATGGAAGAGATGTGATATGTTTATAGATATTTTTATTTATTTTTTGGTGGATTAAGCTGTAAGCAAATTTAGGCTAATTTGTTAGGAAGGGTGAGATTGAAAAATAGAGGATAAAGTGAAAAAAAAAGCTAGGGAATTGTCAGATTTTGGAGTGAAATTTTTGTTTTACCTTGATTTTTTTTTTTAACTATTCTACTCTACTAGGATAATTTAGGAATTTCACAATGGTACATGTGTCATTCTAAAGTTTACAAGGAAGTAACTATGTCGTTTTGTTTTTATGATGTACAATGAATATATCATTATTTTTCACTTTTTATAAATTGAAAAAAGATTTTTTATAACAAAAAATGAAAAACAGCATTGAATAATGAAAAAAAAAAGTATCTCAATATTATAAATAGTTTTAAAATATCTCAACTTATAACAGAACAAAAATTAAATGAAAATGGAACAATCTTATAAAACAAAAAAATGAAAACAGCAAATAAAATAAAAAGCTTAATCAACAACAAAAAAACAAATAGTAAATGACAAATTGAAGAAAAGAAACAACCTATGAGGACAGAATAAACCTATTCAAAAAAAAAAAATAAAGGAGGTCATCTCCTAAGCAAACAAAATAAATAAAGAAATTAAAAAAAGAGTAAATATGAATTAACTCAATCAACTTACGATTTAGGATATGATATTAAAGTAACTACACGAAAACAAATGAGGCAAAAACGTTGAAGGCCTAATAATATAATACAATGCAATGAGTTTGGCACCAACTTCTTATAAGTCCAAGTTGTGGTGATCGAAATATCTTGGGCCCTCGTCCCTATTTGCATCATCACAGGTCACATTGTGGGCCCTTGGCCCATTTCTATCTGCGCCAGCACGACCCATACCGATGCATGACCGTATGCCCGTGCTCTCGCCTCGCTCTCTTTCAAGATTTTTCTTCCTGAAAATAAAAAAAGAAAAAAGCCCAACCTCCAGATTCTTTTCTCCACTTTATTCTTAAAATCGAAATATATACAAGTGCTCCACAGATTTTGATTTCTTTTACTGTAAATTTAGGGCAATCTTCAGTCTTCTCTCTGCGTCACTGCTTTTGGAATCAAATCACTTGGTTGGTATCTAAGAGAAGGAGTTTTTCTTTGCGATATCAAGACTTGCTTATTTTCATTTTCATTTTCATGTTTTTTTTAACGACTATCTTTTGTTTGGGCAATTCAGATTTGGGTGTTTGTAATTGCAACCTTCTTTACTGTTTATCTGTTTTCCAGATATTCCTGTTTCGTTAGAGGATTTGGGACGAAGGCCGACGCGATTACACCACAAAATGGTATTGGCAGCTCCCCCTTTTCTTATTCTTTTTATGAAACTTACAACTTATTATTAATTCCTAAATTAGAAAGAAGAAGAATATCGCTGTAGTAGTTAGTATTTGTCTGCTAACTGCTTTCTTTTTTAGGCAACACTAGCTGATTCTTTCCTTGCTGACCTTGATGAGTTATCCGACAACGATGCTGATCTTGTCGTAAGTCTCTCTCTCTCTCTCTCTGTGTGTGTGTGTGTGTGTCATATGTTTTTGTTTTTGTTAGTTAGAGAATTAAGCTTGCAGTTTAGTTGTTTGTTTAACTTTGTTGGATAATTTTTTAGGGTGAAGATGATGATGTAGAGACAGGAAACATGGATGAAGATGTCGATGGAGACTTGGCAGACATTGAAGCTCTTAACTATGATGACTTGGATAGTGTGTCAAAATTGCAGAAAACACAGCGATTTAATGACATAATGCAGGTTATCTTTTTATTTTTTTGCCCATTTATATTTACTTTGATTGCTGCCTTTCTCTCTCTGCGTACTTGTTGGTTTTGGCTAAATGGTGTAAACTACTCTTCTGTACACTACATGCATAGTTCTGTTGCCTTTTCATGTTCCTACCTTTCCCTTTTATATGTAGTTGAAGGCTTCTCTATAAAAAATTAGATTCATGTTGGTGCTCTTTTCTTAAAATAAGTTTTTTGAATAACCTCTTATTCTTCTAAGGCTGCCTTTTCTTTTTGTCATTTGATTTGCTGCTGTCCTCAGTAAACCTGATGTTGTTTTTATTCTGTTGTTTAAATTGTAGAAAGTTGAAAATGCACTTGAGAAGGGCTCAGATGTCCAAGATCATGGAATGGTATTGGAAGATGATCCTGAATATCAGCTAATTGTGAACTGCAATGCATTGTCAGTTGACATTGAGAATGAAATTATTATCATCCACAATTTTATTCGTGACAAGTACCGGCTGAAATTTCCAGAGCTTGAATCACTTGTCCATCATCCAATTGATTATGCTCGTGTTGTGAAGAAGATTGGAAACGAGATGGACTTGACCCTTGTTGACATGGAAGGGCTTATACCCGCAGCTATCAGAATGGTGATTTCTGTGACAGCATCCACAACAAGTGGCAAACCACTTCCTGAAGAAGTCCTTCAAAAGACAATTGATGCTTGTAATCGTGCTCTTGCACTTGATTCAGCAAAGAAGAAGGTCCTTGATTTTGTAGAAACTAGAATGGGTTATATTGCGCCAAATCTTTCTGCTATTGTAGGTAGTGCTGTTGCTGCAAAACTCATGGGGACGGCTGGTGGTCTCACAGCCTTGGCCAAGATGCCTGCCTGCAATGTTCAGCTTCTTGGTGCCAAGAAGAAGAACCTTGCAGGATTTTCTACTGCAACATCCCAATTTCGTGTTGGTTATATCGAGCAAACAGAGGTATTTCAGTCCACACCACCTTCTTTGAGAATGCGTGCTGGTCGACTATTGGCCGCAAAATCAACACTTGCTGCACGAGTAGATTCTACTAGAGGAGATCCGTCAGGAAACACTGGAAGAACCCTTAGGGAAGAGATTCACAAGAAAATAGAGAAGTGGCAAGAGCCGCCTCCTGCTAAGCAACCTAAACCACTTCCAGTTCCTGATTCTGAACCTAAGAAAAAGAGAGGTGGGCGGCGCCTAAGGAAGATGAAGGAAAGGTAGTGTAGGTTTTTGTTTTTATATGTTTATTATTAGGTGATTTTTTTTTCCTTGAAAATCTTGGGTAACCTCATAATGCATGGTCTTCCAGGTATGCGATAACAGACATGAGGAAGCTTGCCAATAGGATGCAATTTGGGGTACCTGAAGAGAGTTCTTTGGGTAAATTCTTCTCTTTTGCTTGTTTAGATTCTGAAAAAGTTGTGCATCTATACCTTATAATATATTGTGATGTAATTTTGGTTAGCTAGCTATTTCGTATCTGTAAGTGCTCAATAAGCAGGAAAGTAGACCTTTTGCCATCGCTGGAATATATACAAACACAATGTTTGTTTTGGCAACTTATGTAGCTAAACTTCCTGCATATCTTATTTTCTTTTTCTTTATTCTTTTTTTATGTCCATTGTTAGAGATCTAGAATATATTTTAAATTCATCTCTTTTGGTTTGCAAATTCTCCTTGACACTTAGGTGATGGGCTGGGGGAAGGTTATGGTATGCTTGGTCAGGCTGGGAATGGCAAGTTGCGTGTATCAATTGGCCAGAGCAAACTCGCAGCAAAAGTTGCTAAGAAGTAACCCCTTTTTCACTTCTTTATTCTTTTCCCATCAAAGCTGCAGTTTTATGAGTTTTGAAGTTACTCTATTTTTCTAAAAAAAAAAAACTTTAGCTTGGAACTCACTCAAATTGGTCAACTTGTTTGCATTCTAGCTCAACCATTCATGACCTTATTGTTTTTAGGTTCAAGGTGAAGAATTATGGAAGCAGTGGTGCTACTTCTGGCCTCACCTCAAGTCTGGCATTTACTCCTGTTCAGGTTTGTAGTAATTTTTTTTTGTCTATTTTGATTATGAATTGCTTCTATCAATGCTAATTTGAATAACAATTTCCGAGCTGGTGCTGCTGGCACTGATGAGAAAGATTTATGAAGGAAGGAAAATTGTATTTAGCCCAGACTGTGCAAATAATTTATGGATTTTAATTCTTGGAATGTTAGCTGACATTGGGAAAATCCTCTTTTAAGAATTTTAAGTTTATATATGAAATTGAATAATTTTTTTTTAAAAAAACAAGCAATATATGTCTTTCTCTTGATCCAAAAGAACAGAAATCAAGTTGCGAAGCATTTTAGAAGCAGAAATCTGTACTTTCATGTTGATCTTGTGTAATACTTGTAGCCAGATTTGCCTTTGAAATTCATTGCTCTTAGGTGATGAAGCTTTGGATTGTAGGGCATTTCTTCATAGATTGGGTGTTGCATGGCTTTCCAAGTTCACTTGTCCTCTTACCATTTATGAGACGTCATTTGTTTTTCCTGGGCATTATGTTCTAGTGGTGACAGGGAATGGGTTGAAGGCCATGTCAGTGAGTTAAAGATTCCCGAGTAGTAAAAAAAACCGTTTAGATTTCTAATCCTCCTGTACCAAAATAGAATAGTAAAGTTGGTTTCATTTTGCATCCAATCTTGAGGGTTGCTCATGGCCTATTTCAATTAAGATTTGCCTGGAAAAAATTCCGCCATGCCTTTTGAACTTTTCAAAAGCATAAATTTTTAAGTTATGCTTTACCAGATGCCAATCAAATCCTGAGCAGGCCTTGTGTAACTAAAATAAGCTCATAAAATAGTTGAGAAGTGCTTACTACAATCATCATCTTGTTTTAACAGGGGATTGAGCTCACAAATCCACAAGCGCATGCTCACCAACTTGGCAGTGGGACACAAAGCACCTATTTTTCTGAGAATGGAACCTTTTCAAAGATCAAGAGGACCTGATTTGCAAAATCTCACGGTGGCTGTTTCATATTTTAGTCTGTACATTAAATCATGTGCAAGGGAGATGTTTAGGTAAACTTATATCTAACCCTTATGGATTATAGTTCTCTACCACCAGTTTTGTTTATCTACATGAGGATTATCTTGAATTTTAAAATCACTTGGATAGATATTACAATGTTAATGTCAAGATTATGCGACCCGTTCCTTCTTATTGCAACAGAATTTAAAGTAATGATAACAACCTTTGGTATCAGATATCATATATTCGCCAAGTTTGACCTCCTGGCTTTGGAACTATACATTAGGTGTATTTTTCATTTCTTATTCTTATTATGCTTTGATTTTTCAATACTGCATATTGATGTTGGCTGTCAGGTTTAACCATGTGTAATTTTTAGATGAGCAGTTCTAGCTGTCTAATGTGGATGCAAACTTGGGCGACTGTTTATTGTTTAGGTTTGTGCTTGACTCGTAAGAAATAATTTTTCGACCCATCTCCATTTCTGGGCATTATATGTTTTCTGTTTATACCATGGTTATGAATCTCGAAAGACATCGTTTTTATTTTGATTTAAATCCTAGCCCGCATTACCGATATCATACCGGCAGTGCCGTTTTGGCTCCACACAAATTTATGTTAAGTTCTGGGCCTATCAGCGCGAGAGCGCGCGCATAAAGCAGAGCGAGAGGACGATCAACACACACAGCAGAGAGAGAGAGAGAGCCCAAACCCTGTATCCCAGTATCAACACATACACACAGAGCAGAGCGATAGAACAATCAACACACACCGATTACTTTCTGAAAGGACGTTTATTGATTTGGAAAGGGGAGAGAGAGAGATGGTTTTGTTGTGTATAATTCCAATTTGTTATATTTTGTCAAAAATAAATAATAAAGAATAAGTATTACACGATCATTAAAATTAAACACGCAACAAATTTAGGAAAAAAAGTAAGAAACTGCTAAAAATATTATATGTAAAGTTGGTTTGATATTTTAAATTTAAAATATTTAAGAGAATAACAAAATACTGAGTTTTTAAACAATAAAAATAATTAAAGATCAAGATTGGAATGTCTAGTTGATGCTTTTGTTTACATACCACAACAAAATCAAGATCTTTATATATATATATATATATATATATATATATGATGTAAAAGATATTTGATTTTTATTTTTATTTTTATTTTATGACATTTTACTTTCATAATATTTTGGAATTTTAGAAATGTTTCTAATTTTGATATTATGTTTGTTTGATTTTATGTTTGTATTATATAATGTAAAGTTAATTTATCTTGAATTTGAATTATGTTTATTCAATTAATATTTTAATATATATATATATAATTAATTAATTATAATCAATTCAAAGATTTCGGTTTATGCATGCAGGAGTGTGGATCTTTAAAGAAACGGATAAACAAGATGGACATCGTCTTTAACTTGAATACCTTCCAGTGCAAAGTAAGCTTTTGTGAGAACAATATATCCAGAAAAAAAGAGAGTAAATTTCTGATAATAAAATCAATTGTCATAAATAAACAAGATTATAAAGCGCACCAAAAGCATGAATGATTTGGGAAATTGTTTTGCTGATCAATGTCTGCAAGAGTTGTTCTTATTGTCACTGAAATCAACAGGATAATAAAGATAACCAGAACACAAAACAATGAAAAAAATTGAAGAAACGCTATCATATTAGTAATACTGATTCCGCCTTTTCCATCACTTGAGCAGGGGAAGTCAGTCAAACACGAAATGGTTTGGATGACAGCAATAAGGATAGCATGTCTTATATAGAAGCTATATCATGCACGTTAGATGCATGAATCGGTATTCTTCACCAGTCTTAGTTTTGGATCGGAGTGCTCTCAATGTCATCTTTCTTGGAGCTGCATATTAGAGCCCTTGTTCCATTCGCATGCTAGACACGATGAATGAAGTGAGATGCGGGGCCATTAGCCAACTATTTAAAAACAGATTAGGTTAAGATGTTTGCACAAGTGTAATCCCATGATACTACTATATTTATGTCCTACATAAGTGATAGACAAGATTCAATTTGCTGGCAGCGCCCATTTGGTTCATACATGGAATACAGGGGAAAAAGTCACCAGGAAACTCATGACCTATCTGGTTTACATGCAACCCACAAGAAGAGAAAAACAAAGCAGAACAAAAGAATAAGGCACCGAGGAACTGACAAAAACATACTCAGATGATTGAAGCAGCTCCATTTCACATCAGGGCAGGCAAGCTACAGACTTGAAAGCAATCTAATAAAACCATTCACTTCCTTAACTACAAAATGCTAGCTCTATTATGACCCCCACCCCACTGGCGCCTGCGAGCCCTTCTTTTCCTCCCGTCCTTTTTCGCCTTGTCCTTTTCTTTCAAATCCCTCTCCCCTCGTCGTTTATACATTTTGAAAGTCACGTGTCTATCTGCAGCCATCTTCCTCACCCTCTCCGTGATCTCCGCTGCAAACTGTCTGTTATACAATTTCCTTAAACCACGCATGAGCTTGGCAAAAGTTTCTGGTTTTGGCATTAAATCAGCATCCATCATCTCCAAACAATATGAACATGCTTCCTTCACATGTCCATTTGAGAACAGTGCATGGATCCAAATTGTCCATGAATCCACATTAAGCCCACATCCTTTAGTCACAATGCAACTCCAGAGATCTTTAGCCAATTCAAGCTTCTCACCTCGAAGCAAAGCATTCAATAAATCCTTCAGTATGCCATATTGACGACTGGACAAAAGACCTCTCTCAACCATTTCTTTGAAATACTGACAAGCCTCGACCAAGAATCCATGCCCTAGAAACCCATTAATCATAATAACAAAAGTATCAAGTCCTGGACTAAGGCCACTTACTTCCATTTCATTCCAAGCATCAACACCATCACTCACCTCCCCCAACTTGCAGGCCAGTCTAATCACTACATTATAAATACTAAGATCTGGAATACAACCAATCTTTTGCATCTCCCCCATCAATTCCTTGCACTCTTCCAACTCTTCCTTCTTCTCATGGGCCAGCATTAGATGCAAATAAGTCAACTGATTGGGCATATGCCCTTTCTCCATCATGCTATGCAAAATCTGATATCCCTTTTCTATCATCCTCCACTTGCAAAAGCCACTTACCAAAGCAGTATAAGTCACAACATCTGCATCACAACCACTTCTCTCCATCTCAACAAATACTCTCATCGCCTCATCCATCTTCTCCTGCCCACAAAGTGCCTGAATCAAAATGGTATAGGAAGTCGCATTAGGGCCACATCCTTTCCTCCTTATCTCCTTCAATAAATCAAAAGCATCCCCCATTTTCCCAGCCGTTGCATACCCACTTAGCAAATTGTTATACACCACAATATCTGGCTCAAACCCGGCTTCCCTCATTTGTACCAACACATGTTTAGCTTCCAATAACTTCCCTTCCTTACACCAACCATACAGCAAACATGTAAAATGCTTCAAACTTGGACTAAATCTCTCTCTCATATCCTCAAAAAGTGATGCAGCTTCCTTAACACTACCGTTCTTACACAAAGCATCCAATAAACAACCAAACACATACTCATCAGGTTCACACCCATACTTTGGCATCTCATCTAAAACTTCAATTGCCTTGTTCACCATTCTAGAAGAAGCAAACCTCCTCATAACAACAACAAAAACTTCACTCGTTATTAACACACTATTATCTCTCCTCATTTCCTCTAGCAACGCCCAAACAGCACCAAATTGTTTCATTTTACTCAAAACCTTAATCATAGCCTTATAATTCTCATAGCAATGTCTGTAACAGGGCTGCTTCGATGCCCAGACAAAGAATTTATAAGCTAAATTCCCAGCATCGCCGCATCGATTCAAGACACGTTCAGTGAGACCATTACGCATGACAACACCAGATTCTTGTAAGGCAAGTTCTAATTTAGGAAGTCTAGAGTGAAATCTTCTGAGTAATCTATATACCTTTTCGACATCGCTTGCAAATTCATCGACTTTGTTGTCTTGTCCGCGTGGTTGTGGTTGGTGGGTTTTGAGAGAAATAAGGCCAAACCCATTGGTGGTCGTTGTTTTGTTTGAAATGTTGTTGCTGGGGTTTTGGTGCAGTTGTTGTCTGCGCCCGAGGAGAAGGATGTTAGAGTTGAGCGAGGCTCTGTAATTATTCGGCTTTTTAATGATAGAGAAGAAGATTGTTTTTGAAGAGACCCTCTGCATTATTTTCTCTCTTCTGATTTTAATTATTATTCCTCCACCTCCACCTCCACCTTCCTTTCCTTTGTGGACTAGAAGACTTTTCTTAAACATTTTTGTTTCTCAACGAACGACTTGTCTTTTTATTTCGTTTAACTTGAAAACAGTCCTCAAGTTACCAGTCAGGCGGCGTAATAACAGAGAAATTATAATCTGCTTTTAAGTTGGAATTAGAATATGATTTTTTTCTTCTTATAAAAATCTAAAACATTTAAAATTTTAATCTTTAATTTAAACTCATAAAATAAAATTTTTTAAAAAGTACAATTTTCTGTCATCAAAAACAAAAAAAAACTTGAAAACACGGACTAGACTCGTTTGTGTATGTGTTTAAAGTTTAAACGTGTTAAGAGTTATTTTCTATTTTTTTTTTTAATTTGATAAAATTTAAATCCTGAAAAATACTAAAAAAAATATATTTTTTTTAAAAAATCAACCACAAAGCTAAATAGACACGTAATAGCTTGTCTTTGACAAGAAAATGTTACCGAAAGTGTTTATTATTATTATTATTTATTAAGAAATTTGATGATTTTTTCTTGAATATGTATTTATATACGTATAGTCGAAATTTTGTCTAATTTTAGTGACAGAGTGAGGTTTTGTTTATTAGGCTATCGGCAAACCAGTTAAGCTGGGTTGCTTCTGTGGTGATTTGCACAAAATATAATATATACGTAAAAGTTCTCCGCTGCTATCGCACCTGATTCTATAATATAGAGTTGCTCAGCTCGTCTTGATTTGTTTTCTTGGAACACGAGAGAGCATTCAAGCAGGCACTGGGGGCATCCTCAGGAGCTGCAGGTGGGATGCATTTTCCTCACACTGATCCAGCCAACTCCGGAGCACCATGGTCGTGCAACTGGCAGGATGTTGATGGGTTCATGCTGCTTGCTGGCGAGCTATGTCGGACATGTACTTTACTGCAAATTCCTCGAATTGTAATTGCTAAGAATTCCCAATGACCATATTAAATGCTGTTTTAGTTTTATTTATTGAAAATCATTGCTATCCGGTCCAGGGAGTTCAAGCCACCCATGCCCTGCCCACGGAAGAAGTTTCTTCCAGTCCCTATAAATCTTACATCATTTCATGGGTCTTGGCGAGGTCATTTTCTTATGCTAAGCACAATAATCTTTGGACCAGGGAGAAGTATGAAGACTAGAAAAGAACCACCTGGAAGAGGAGAAAGTAGAAAAGAAACGGCACAGGTGTAGCATAAAGGATAAACTTCTAGGAGAAATCAATTTCACCAACCAGATCCAAAACCTAACTATTCCTATTTTTCTAAGAGGTTAGCATTATTAAGTGGTTAGCATTATTGTTCCAAATGTTGAGTGTAATCTGGGTTCATGTTAGGGCCAGCATTACCAGAGAATCCCAGAATTAGCCCGTCAACATCCGCAGGGAGTAAAAGCTTTTGCCACAGACATCCTGTGGAGAAAAGCTCTTGTGGCTGAACAATCATCAAAATATCATTATTTCTACGCAAAACACCAATCACGGTAACAATGCTGCCTTCTTGTACGTACCTGCCGAAACAGACAGAAATTTCCAGCTTGTAAGCTTCTGCAAAGCATGCACAAAAGCAACAGAAGTCCTAGGTTAATAGATTACCCTTCTTCCAAACGTAGCAGACGGGCCTCGGCTGACAGGTTTCTTTCTAGCAACCATTTCCTCAAGTGAGAAGATAGAGTTCTGCATTGCCTTGTAGTCACAAGTTTGCTCTCAACAATCAAGGGAACAACTTTACAGCCAGAACCAGCTTTTACCATGGCTCTGATACCAGACCTTCGATCAGTTATGTAGAAGTCTGTGGAGAACCTCTGCCAGGTAGAAATTTCAAGCAGAACATCAAACTTCCAAAACTAAAAATGACTTGCCATGATTTCTAGATTCAAACGCAGCATTAATATGTAACTGAACAAGTGGAAACAGTCAGAGCTTTTTTATCGACATGCATGCCAAAACATGAAATTGATTTCATAATGAATTTAACAATAGCATGTCACCTCAAATCCTGACAAATGGATGGTCAATTTCTTACACTGAGCATCAACATGTATTATATTATACAGTTCAATTTTTAATTGCTGTATGAGCAAGATCCAAAGAAGATGTTAACCTGCTTTTAATACAATAGGAAATTGTCAAATAGCAGACCAATAACAAATACTGCAAGTGATTCATCACCTGGATAAATAACTATCTGATCTTAAGATTTCATGTTTTACAAATTGTAATTCATAGTCGAATGATTAATTGAGGAGGGCACTACAAAAATAAAGTGAAATGTTGACTGACAGAAGTGTAGCAATCCCGTGGTCTCTTCATGACCATCAATTTACATCTTGACTTCAAACAGTATTAAGGTCAAATTAATTAGTTTGTGAAGCATCAGAGTCGGGGAAATCTAAGGGCGAGGCCAGAATCTGGGGGGTTCAAAAAATGCAGAAATTAGGGTAAGAAAAAAAAAAGGAGGCAGGGGAAATTTCAACAAGGTGAAGCTAATCTATCAAAACAATGGCTCAGCATCTATAACTGCGGCACACTATCATAAAAATTGCAGCACAACAGTCAAACAACATTTTCATAGATTGAAAATAATTAGAAAGCCATTTTCTTGATAAAAAAAAGAGCACAAATACGGAAGGTAGAATTATATGCTTCACTGATTAAAACAATGAACAATATTATGCTAAGATTTTGATCTTCCATTTATTTATAGGGTTCCATTGCTTGGTGCAAGAGTTGCAACCATAAGGTCGTAGGCTTGGGCCTTAATAACAGCCACTTTGGGCATAATGCTAAAGTATAGGGTTGTTTCACATTTTCTTTCCCTAAGCTTCGGTTTGGTTTACCATAGCTTGGAAATCGTCTTTTTCGCAAGAAAATAATAACTGTAATAAATAAACCAAGATTGAGAGACAAGTATATTCAATAAATGTACAAAGCATCTCTAGTTTTCTGTAGAGATGGACTGTAATTACAACTAACTACTTAAAGTTAAGTTACGTGGATTATAAAGGAAACAGACATCAGACATCAGCTATCATCGCAGTAGAAATATATAAATAAAGTATTCGTTCTAATTGTAAGAGTTTGTGAGAAAAGAGATATCCTTACCTCACAATATTTTAGATTCCACTGTAAGCATAATGTATCAGCATTCATTGGCTTCACCCCAAAGCCTCCATATTCATACAAAAGAGTAGATACGTAGGTACATCTGGCAGCTCTCTCATATGAAGATTCCAGGGAAACGCTTCCACAGGATACCAGCTAAAATCATGAGCAAAAGAATAAAAAAAAAAAAAAGAACAATTGATCCCTTGTCAGCCAGATAGTATTCTGCTAAGTGATATCTGAAAGCAGGGTTATAAAAGCAAGATTAGCAGGACCAGCTTATCATGTTACAACATCCAATGAGCTGCTTTAACTAATGCCCAAGCTATCTCGAGTTTCTCAGACAGATGTCTGTGCTAAGAAAAATCTAATGCATCGATTTCATTTATTAACAAATCAAACGTGTCATGTCTAAGTGCTTGTCAGAAATGCCTTGTAAAGATAACTGCGTGCTTATTTTTCTAGACAATATTGAGCCATGCTAGGTAACTGATATTGGCAACAAATACATAAAATAGAAAAATTAAAGAATCAGTGAAGTTTCCAGTCATTCATTACTTGGCAAGTAAAAACGCAGTATTGTCATCATATTTCTAAGTTTTTATTACAGAATCTGCAATGTTTCATTAAATCAAAAAAATAATGATCCTATTTTCTGTCAAGTGCCGATCAATCTGCAGAAGCAAGAAAGCTAAAAATCCAATTAAGATGTGATAACCTACATTCATATATATAGATATTAAAGTTTCCCTCAACCCTGCATCCACATTTTCTGTTCACTACAACATCAAATCAGATAGAGAATCCAATGGCATCCCTCTCACAAGAAAAAAACAATAGAACTAAGAAAATCACCCATGCTCCCAAATCAGATATCATATCCTTTGGTTGCCATTATAACTGTTCAATTCAAATTGATAATCACCAGACCACATTTCCCATGTTTGTCCTTCAGTGGCAACTCATTCAAAACCAAAACCAATTGCCCTATAAGGTATTTATGTTCATATTGAACAAGGCAATGGATTCAAACCATTTCAGTTTAAGATAAGGACATGGTGACTCAGATAAAAGAAAGAAGAAGAAAAAAGAGTACGCCAGCAATCCTATTTCTGTTTGCTCTGAAAATCCTACCATTTTCAGTCGCATTTCCTCTTCTCTCTCTTTTTTTGTCCAAGCAACAACACCAAATAGCGAAACAACAAAAACCCACCAAAAACAAACTCATGAAAAGAAGAGGAGACACAAAAAGTTTGGAAGTACCCCAGTAATCTTAACAAGCTGTCCTTCAGTAGCAGCAGCAAGGTCAGAATCAGGAAAAGAACGAAGACACCAAAAGACAGCAGCTTTACGTCTCCAATTATGTTTATTCCAAGCTAAAAAGGAGATAACCAAAGCAAAGAGGAAGATAAAAGAAAGAAAGAAGAAAACATTATGGACCACAATGAGTATAAAAACAGAAACTGAAAGCCCAACAAAGAATACAAGTAGTAAAATGCAGACTGCCAGTCTTGGTATTGGCTTGCAACTGTGGCTGTTATGTTCTCTCAAAGCTGCATTGGACAGGTCGTTCATCACTCTCTCTCACTCTCTCTCTGTACGGCAACCCACTTTACTAAATCATGGAGCGGAGCGGAGGAGAGATTTTCAGCTGGTCGAATGAGGATATACATCCATACATTTTGTTACAGACGACATGTTGCTTGTTGAATCTCGTTTTCTTTAAACGGTCCCGTTTATTGGTTTGTGGGAAGAAAGTGGGGCCCTTTTATTGACCAAATAATCCCGCCACACGCTCAAATCATGCAATGGAAGCCGTCTGATTGGCTCTAGTTAGTTTTCAGGGATGGTCTTCGAGGGGAGGGGAGAGGATCTCTTGAATTGACGATTTTTGTGTTCAAAATCCGGAATTGAAGGTGAGGTTTTCTGAACTGCATTGCATTGATTTATGGAGCATCTCTGCTTGTTGTTAACTATTCTTTGAGGTGACCCGTTGCCATGATGGAGATGGCTGGTTGCTGTGCTTAAATTTATGTTTCTTTTAAAAGGATCTTAATGACTGGTCTGGTTGAATTGGCACAAACTTGAAGTGAAGCTCTTTGATGGCTTTAGATAGCATTAAAATGATTAGATAGACATTCGCATGATTAAAATCCTGTTCCAAATTAGAAACTTCGTTTAGATTTTTGATTTGGTGGGTGGGTCTAGGAGAATCGAATGTTAAGATCATTTGTCGAACCGACTTAGAACAGGCAAATAGAATTAGTACAAGGTTGATGCTGTCTGCATATTCAACTCTGAAAACATATTACATATTTTGTGAGTCAGTAAATGAGTAAAGTCTCGGTTGTTTTAGATTTTTGTAAAAAATACACATATTGACTTGAATTAGAGACCTGCTATGCAAATATCAATCTTTGTCATCACGCCACCTGCATACCGAAACATTCAGCTCTATCACAAGATTCCATCAACATAGGAGAGCTTTAAGCCAAGATTACTGCCCACCACTTCTATACATGATGATGGACAGCTTAGAGCCAGTGTGGTAGCGTGTTTCTGGTGTTTTGGAATGTGCTTTTGGGTTGAAGAAGCATCAATTTTTGGATGGTTTTTATAATAAAGATGTCAAAAACCATTGAATAACAGTCCAGACAACATCTTTTTTCAGCACTTGAAACGCAACACCTTAGTGTTGCTTGTTTCATTAATGCTTTGCCTTTTTTTGGCATGAACTGCAATTATGCAACATTAGAGGCTTTGCTAATATCCTATAGATGTTATTTAGCCATTCTCTAGAGATGCATCTAATGTTCTTAAGTTTATCCGAGCGGGATATTCAAATGTTAGAGGAGCACTTTGCAAAGTAGGCGGATAATTCTCCTGGTATTCAAAAACTGAACCGCTATTGGGAAAAATAAAAACACTGAATTGCATATAAGATAGCACAACAGCAACACCTTTAAAGGTTGGAGAGAACGTGTCTCTATATTGGAGTTCTAATGCAGCATCTCTCCCCCCAGAATACAAGCAATTCCTTTATGTACACTAGCTTACTACTTACACGGCTGCGTTTATTTTCTCCATTTTTTATGGACATTTTTCCAGGCCCAGACCAGTAGGAACTCTAATGGGGGACAGATTCGGAGAGATTAGATTAGAGCGGAAGCTTTTCTAGTTGCACCAAGAAGACAAATTGAATCTCTATACTCGCAACAATATCCAATTTTGTCACGTCAATTGATGCATTCCTCGAAGCGTTCCTCTCTGATGGTCTCTCTGAATTTTGCCTCACCAAGTGCCGGAGTTCATCATTTAATACAAGGTCAATTGATAAAATTTGTTCCAAGCTTGATTGAGTTTCCTCTTCGATCAAGCCCAGAAATCCCACCACTGATAGTCACTGCTTGATTGATCGAATAGGCCATCAGAGTCTAAACTCCCCCAATCTTCTTGTGATGTCAATGATCCGTCAGCGGGTTCCACCATACTAATTAGGTTCGGTTCTTCTTCGAGATCAAAATATTCTGCTTTTATGCTGCTATCTTCATCTGAGAGGACTCCTAATCCGTGTTCAGATCTTTCGATCGACAATCCAGGATTCGTTTCTGATTCACCCTTAGTTGTGTCTGCATTCACTGATTTGCCTTCGCGACTGTTCACGGCTGGTCCTTGGCAGTCTCCTTCCTCTCCTGGCTTCTTCATCAAATCATTAATTTTCTGTAACTGCCAAGTTTTGGAAAAATCTTAGTTAGTGTGTACACGAATGTTTCTGTTTTCCCCCAAACAGGTGAACACAAAACAATTATGACGAATATGGTTTGTATCAAGTACCTGGACTACCAAAGCTTGCTTCTCTTTCTTCAGAGTCTCAAACCGGGAAGCCAAGCTGTTGTAACTGGCTCGTAGTATGCTGTAGTCTCTTTCAAGCTGCTTAGACTTCCATCTAGCTCTCTTGTTCTGAAACCATATTGCAACCTGTCGTGGTTGCAATCCAAGCTCTTTTGCCAGCTGCATCTTCTTCCGGGGCTCAAGTCTTGTTTCTGATTCAAACATGGATTCCAACGATTTAATCTGCTCATCGCTAAATCTCCTTTTGTTCTTGTTCTTCTTCTTTCTGGAGGCTGTGGCACCGTTCATGCAGCTAAAAGGCTCTGTCTCCGAAAGAGAATATTCTTCTTCTTCAAACATCTTGCTGGTGGGATCTTCACCTGCCTTCAGGAAATTCTATTTCTTTAATTCAAGTATCAATTATGGTTTCTCATAGGAGAATATTTTGGAACTGATAAAGGTATTTGCGAGGTAGGGGTGAACGTTGTTTACTAGCTAAGTTTCTATGTGTGCAAGTCCTGGTTCCTGGTCTGACTGACTGCAGTGCAGTGGCTTAGCTGCTGCCTTTTTTATCCTCAGTTTGTAGGGCTTTATATCCGGCGTGATAACCTACAGTGCTTTTCTTACGGTACCTTGGGTGTTTCAATTTTATTTATTTATTTCATTTCTTGGAGTAATTTCATGGATGGGCCATTAGCTTAGGTGGCCTATTCAAGCCGGCATGTTTATTGTCACCGATCACTAATATAATTTGTTGTATTTATTTTTTATATGAATCTAAAATAACACAAACTTCTCCCATAAGTTGCAGCAAGTTTTAATTTGAGTTTCTAACTTTTGATTAGAATATCTTGCATAATTCACGCTTTAAGTACATTTCAAGATGAAGTCCTTATCTGTTTCCATTACCTAAACTAATTAATTGAAATTTTTCTCTCATGCACGCTGTGTGAAACCTCTTCTTTTTCTCTTCTTTCTGGGAACCAAAAAAGTCCATATGACAAGCCATGTCGATTCTAAAGCACTTTGGATTTATTTATTTGTTCTCTTCTCTCTATTGCCTTCGTCTCTGAAGAAGAGCAGCTGGAACCTCGCTGGTTAGGATGTTAACCATTAGATCGATCTGGCATCTAATTGTTACTGTTTCACTCGAAATGATGTCACTGTTCTCACTCGAAATGTTCCGTTAATTTGCTGCCGCGGGCACATAAGCGAGTTTTTTTAGATCGACCCTTGATGTTAATTGAAGACAAGAGGGCGCGATTTTTCATTTCTCCCTTTCAACGTCGATGGAAATTGAAGCACATTTTAAGTGATTTGTACATTGGTACAATAAACTATTCAGCCGTCCCTGCTCCTTTTTCCTCTTTCTATTTTGTTTTTAACTGGAGGGTGGTGTCGGCAACGGGAGCCAAGCAGTGCCACTTCGCTATAATTTTCTTCGTTGTCTTAAGAAAGCATCCGTCAAATCTATGTTCTTCAGATTAGGATCACAGGTTCATTCTCCGGATTGGCGAGAGAGATTATTGATCTGTAACCATCTTGTAGATGATAAATAGATCACAGCTGACGAGTTGTTGTCTTCCCAGGCTGGAATTGTGGAGCATAGTGCGATGGATGCTCAATCCTTTGTCACTAATGGAGCTGTAATCCAACAGGGTCGTTGCCAAACACCTTTTGCATTCGCAGGATGTTTCAGGAACGTAGAATTCCTTGGCTCTTTTTATTAATTTGTGTATGAATTTTACTAAACTATCATGTCCTCTGCTTTGCTTCTATCTTAAAAGAAGAAGAAGACAAAGGTTTGGAACCCGCTCGTGTTGGCTTTTGATACAAACAAGTCGTCGACTTGAGCCGTATTTAGGTAGGTCAGTGAGTGAGTCCCAGTTCCCCTCCACCATACGGCAATTAAATATATACAGTTTTTGTGATGGTTGTCTTCTGTTTTAAAAATATTTATTTTTTTTGTTTTCAGATAATTTTAATATTAAAAATATATTATTTTAAAATATATATACCTCTTAAAAAATAATTTTAATCATACTTGCAAACATTCTCTTATTGAAACTTTGATTAAGGTTATTTTTTAAAATATTATTTATTGAAAAACATATCAAAATGATATTTTTATATTTTATCATCTGACATGAAAACACACAAAAAAATAACTTGATAAAATAAGATTAAAAAAAAATGCTTCAAAAATACTTTTTAAATAGTTTCTCGCACAGCCCCTCAGTATCTTCTCCGTTCAAGATAACATTAACTTATTTATATAAAAAATAAAAAAATAAAAAAAACCTGGAATAATCCATCCAATAAGACTGGTTGCTCAAGAACAAGTATCTTAACAAGTCCCCAATGATATCATGCCAGCTGCAATGGGTGAAGACATTTTTATCGTCATTTTCTTTGGAGTAGGTACGTGTCGAGACCTCTATGGTTCAAGGTAGAAACTACAAAGTGGACACGTGCTCATAGCTGCCTCAGTACCGTAGCCTCCTCAGAGTCGTCAGTGGGGACAGTTTTTGTTTTTTTGAATCTCAACCAGGTTTTTGTCCTATTCTGCATTTTTTTGTTGCCATCTACCTGCTTGACACGTGGTGCTGCTGCCCTTATCTTGTACATGTCTCTTCACAAATCCGATGGTGCCACCTTCGGTGAAAGGAAGGCGTCCTTCTTTTTAAGCAGAAATTAATGCTCACGAGCTATAACTAAAAATAATTCTCAACCCTTATCTTTATTTTTTATTTTTTTGTAAGCTAAATGTTTAGAAATATCTTAATAACACTTTTCGTATCTAATGAAACTTAATGACATCAAAATTGATATTGTTTGTCGCGACGGTGATTTTTAACGCGCTTCGTGCTCCGCCATCACCTCCGCGGATTTGGAGGGAGACGACGGCGCGTGGTGAAAATATGATTTATTTTATAGCTGTAAAATTTACGACTATAATTCTAAGATGTCGCCACCTAATATTAAGATTACTAGGAACCTAGTAGTCTGCTAGAGTTTTGGATAAGGGAACTTGTTGTGCAAGGAGAAGACACATCACCCCCAGTGCACCCTCCCTAAAGCAAGCTGCATTGTTGTTTGATTTTTATTATTCCTTTTTATTTATTTTTTTCTTACTGCATTTTCAAAAAAATCATTTTTTTGTCTGTGGATGTATTTTACGATGTATTTTACACCGCAGTTAAAACCTTTTTCTTATCCGTAGATGTACTTTACAATGTAATTTTACACCGTAGTTAAAAAAAATTATCTATAGATGTATTATACAGAATAAATTTACACCGTAGTTAAAACCCTTTTTTTATCCATGGATGTACTTTACAATGTAAATTTACATCTTAATAGATGAAACAAAAATATTTAAAATTATTTTTGATATTTTAACAAAAATTCCAAAGGATAATCATAAACCAGTTATGATATCCAATTTTAATTTTAAAATATGAGAAAGATGCATCATAAATGTTTTTTGAAAAATATGCTTGAAAAATCTTGGGATTTGGCCGTATGCACAAAAACACATTTTATATTTTGATATTTTTGTAATAATAATAGTAAAACAAATATCATTCAAAAATATTTTTTATTTTTATTTTTTTTATTTTTTATTTTTTATGGGCCAGGCTGGCTGGCTGCAACTAATGAGCCACCTGGTTGCCCATCCCTCGTTGGACTGGGCTGGAAGCCCAACCCGACCAGCGGGTGTGAATTAATTCACTCCCGTGAAGAAGATGAACAGTGCAATGGTTATGGGAGATGAGAAATAAATCACTGGAGAATTACAAGAAAAGAAAAATAATCCAATTAGTCATATTCTTATAGTAAAAAAAAATCAATCTTAGTGCTAATAAATTGTCTTGAAAAGGTTGGTTTATTTGTAGTATGCCCATCAATGATGTTAGAAAAAAATATAAAGTCCTTAATTTAGATGTCTGTGTTTTGGGGGATTTTTATAGTGCTTTGAAGTTTGAGACTAGGTGAATATTGTTTGTAGGATGTTTTAAAGGATTTTTTTTTTAATTATTGTCAAAATAGCCTTAAAATTGTTCTTCTAAGTTTTTTTTCTAAATGGTTAGAAAATCCTCGAAAAAGATAGCACATTCTCTAATGTAAGATCTATGCACACATTTTTTTAATATATTATAAAACACATAATAGGTGTGGGAGTTTGCACTGTGCCTTCTCTGAAATCACCGTGGATTGCGACAGTGTGGAGACGATTTTGGGCTTCATCATTCGGCGTTCCTTTTTTTTTCTGGGGGTGTTTTCGGTTTTTGATTTTTTTCCACTTTCCGCTTTTGTACAGTGCATCGACGTCTCTGACCCTCGAAAACGACAAAATAGTGCACAAGGACGAGGGGCTCCGTCGACTTTTCACAAAGTCAGTGCACAGTGCACCGACGAAAAAAGCCCTCAATAACGACAAAATAATACACAGTGAACGGGGAAACGGGCGTATTTTTATTTTTATTTCATATTTATGCATTTATGCTCTTAGTTTTTTTAATTTTCTTTTAGTTTTTAATCGGTTCAATCCTTAACTTTCAATTTATGTTGGTATTCATTTTAAAATAAATATTGCATTTTTTTCCCTTTATTCTTTTTTTAATTTGTTCTTTGGATAAAATGATTTTTATGATTTTTCTATTTACACAATGATATTGATAATTTGAGCGATTATTTTTTACTTTGATTTCGTTTAAATCTTTTGCTTTTTTTTGTAATGAATTTTTTGTGCAATTTAATTTTTTTGATTGTTTTTAACAGTAATGTTAATAATAATTTTAACTGTTATAGTCACGATAATGACAATAACATAAAAATTGATTTTCAATTTATGTTTTGGTGTTTTTGTTGATAGGGAATTGATTAATTATTTCTGTTATTTAATTATTGGAGGGTTTTTTTTAATAATTTTTTCTTCCTTTTTTCTTCTTCTTCTTTAGATTAGATTATTTTTATGATCTTAGTATTTACGCAATAATAATGATAATATTGGTTATTGGTTTTTTATTGTTTTTTTATGAAAACTCTTTTTTTTATGGTTTCCCTGGGTAATTTAATTATTTTAATAGTAATGTTGATAAGAATTTTAGATGCTATAGTGATAATAATAAAAATAACATCAGGATAGATTTTCAATTGATGTTTCTGTCTATTTGTCAATAAAAAATTAACTACTTATTTTGGTTATTTAATTATCACAGGTCTGTTAACAATTTATATTTTTTCTTTAATCTTAATTCATTCATTTATTTATTCATAATGATAATGATAATGATAATAATAATAATAATAATAATAATAATAATAATATTTTAATTGTTTTTCTTGCTTCCTATTTTGTTCATGCTTTTTCTTTTTTTTTTCTTGGTATAATTTAATAATTTTTATTGTTTTAATAGTAATAACAATAATAAGTTTAGATTTTTAGACTCCGATGTTTTTATTTTTATAGTATTTTAAATTAATATTGCTTCCTTTTTCCCTGTATTTTTTTAGATTTGCTCTTTGTATTAAATAATTTTTCTAATTTTACTATCTGCACAATAATAACGATGATTTTTGTGATTAATTTTTGTTTTTCTTATTAAAATATTTTGCTCTGTTTTTTAAAATGTTAGTTCATGCTCTTTTGTGATCTTTCATGACGTAATATCTACATTCTAAAAGATGTAATCTATGCTTGCACAATAAATTGTACCTAAAAGTTTTCACATTTTATCTCCGAATCTATAACTTTTATTTAGTTATATCATATAAATTTATCATTTTTGATTTAATTATGTTAAATTATATACATAAAAATGTATGCCGCAACGCGCTGGCAATATAGCTAGTATATATTATAAAATATACTAAAAGAGCTCAGCATTTTACTGTAGCTTGTGAGTGAAAACACTGTGGATTTCAACAATGTTTTTTCTTTTCATTTTTGAACAGTACATATACTAGTTATTTATTTTTTCACAGAAAAAAAAACAATAAAAATCATGTAGCTTATTGGCAAAAAGATGGGCATGTGGGGGGAGAGGAGGAGCTGGACAAGGGTTTGACCCTGCTGAGCACTAATGCTTTTTTTTTTTCATTTTTCTCTTCTTTTTTATCACTTTTTTTTTCATTTTTATTTATTTTGATTGTTTTTTATTTATTTTTATGGATTTTAATGTTTTTTTAATTTTTTTTCACTTATGTTTTTTTTTTATTGTTTTTTATTGATTTTGATGTTTTTTTTATTTTGTTTTTTTCATTTTTGTTTTTTTTTAAAACAATTTATTTACATTTTTTATTGAATTTTTTCCAATTCTTAACTCAATAAGAATAATAATATTAGTTTTTTTTTATTGCTTCCTTTTTAATAATTATTATTGTTTTAGTTGTAATAGTAATAATATTCTTATATTTTAAGACTTCGAATGTTTCATTTCGGCCCTTATACTTTTAATTTTGGATTTTAATCCCTTTATATTTAATGTTCATTTCAGCCCTATTACTTTTAATTTTTCATTTTAATCCATTTATTTCTTTTAATTTCAAGAATAATCCTTATTTTTGTCTATATATATATATATATATAATTGTGGTTAGTTTTGATTCTTATTTTTTTTATTTTCTTATTTGTTGGGCTGGTATATGTTTTTTTTTAAAAAAACAATAGTTTTTAAATTTTATTTTATATCTATGATCATTTGGAAATTGATATTTGTATTTTTTTTGTTATTTCTTTTAGTTTTTTTTCCTTTTTCCTTTTTTATTTTTACGTCATATGACTTTTTTTACCTGATAATTTTTACTTTATTTTTTTATTTGATCTTTTGTTAAATTTTTTTATGATTTTTTTAGTCTTTTATTTTTTTCATTATTAGCATAATAATAATAATAATAGTAGTAGTAGTAGTGGTAGTAGTAGTAATTTAATTTTTTTCTCTTACTTACTCTTTTGTTGATGTTGTTAAAGTTTTTATGATTTTTTTAGTCTTTTATTTTTTTTTCATTATTAGCATAATAATAATAATTTAATGTTTTTCTCTTACTTACTCTTTTGTTAATATTTTTTAGGTTTTTTTTTCTCTCGGGATAAGTTGATAATTTTTATTCTTTTAATAGTTATACAAATTTTTTACTCAGCCCGCAAAGTAGTGTAATATTTTTTTTTTAAAATTTTCAGTTCAAATATTTGTTTTTCGAGTCAATAATTTTTATTGTTTTTTTCATTTATTTTATTTTTTTATTTGCTCTTTTGTTAATGTTTTTACGGTTTTTTTAAGCCTTTGATTTAATTTTGTTTTCTTCTTGTTATGAAAACAATAATAATATAAATATTAAGAATAATAATAGTAATTTTAAGTTTTTATTCTTACATGCTTTTTTATTAATTTTTTTTGGTTTTTCTCTGAGATTTATTAAATAATATTTATTGTTTTGATAGTGATGATGATGATAATTTAAGAAGTTAAGACTTTGATTTAGTATTATTATAATAAAGAATGTTGATCTTTTTCATAATATCAAATTTTATATATTAGAATATTATATTGTAATCTCAACAGTTATGAAGATTATTTGTTCTGCCCGCACTATACCCGCAACGTAGTGCGAGCAATCCAGCTAGTATATATATATATATATATATATATATATATATATATAGACAAATACACACACAGGATATACAATGCGTCGTCCACTCCATGTAGCTAGTATATATGTATATATAATATACAATGCGTCGTCCACTCCATGTAGCTAGTATATATATATATATATATATATATATAGACACACACAGGATATACAATGCGTCGTCCACTCCATGTAGCTATATATATATATATATATATAGACTGATAGACACACAGGATATACAATGCATCGTCCACTCCATGTAAGATGATTTATTTGATCTCGGTGCATGTCTACCAATCCGTATCTATGAGCGCCTTCTTTGTTTTTTTCAAGTAAAAAACATGAGCCTAGCTTTGAAGACCTATAATTACTTTTAATAAATCTTCAATTAAATTTATTAATCGCAATGCTATTTTAACAAATCATTTTTTTATGCTATGCTTTTTAAATGAGGTTATATTTGCATTAATTTCTAAATAATTATATAGAAGCCTAATATGTTATAAATTGAAGAAGGTTCCATATTAATATTCAACGGGAGTTAATAGTGTTTTGATGGTTGGTTTTAATATGTTTCAGTGAATAAACTATCATTTGATTTTCTCATATAGTCACATAGGGTTGAGACTTGTTTTTTTTATATATATATTATAATGATTTTTTTCTTCACAAATCCTTCTAATTTAAAAATATGTTCTCATAAAAGAAAATAATTTATCAAGGAAATGAAAGTTTTTATCATAAATAAAATTTCTCATACATTGATTTAAATTAGTGAGATATATAAGATTTCTAATAGAAAAAAATATTACTAAAAAAAATATTTTTCACAAAGAAATGAATAAATAAAGAATATGGGCTTCGGTTTAAGAAATGTATTTTCCTTTTCATAATTTAGATCTTTCGAAAGCGTTAAATTATGATGAGTTGTTGCCTACACAAATGTTACTGATGAACAAATATGTTTATATACACATAAAGAGTTGATAAAAAAGGGAATCTTTCCTCTATAAATAAAGATTTTCACCCCCATTTGTATTGATATTCTTGCAATTAATTATCTTAATTTTTTTATTTTTTTATTAAAAAGCAACGATGCTAATAAAAAAATATCTCATTTATTTATTTATTTTAACAGCTGTATAATAAAAAAAAAGGAGTTAAAAATCATCAACGCCGGGCATTAAAGGCTGAAAGCTAGCGCACGCGCACGCAACCACATTCACCGTATGTGTTCTTCATTCTCAGCTCCGACAAGATTCTACTCCTTCATCGAATTTATCCAGCGGTCATCAGCCAAACAGGGCCACACAGTAAGCTTTCACGTCCTCCATTTTTAGCACTGTTCTGACATAGACTACACTCTCTGGCCCGAATTCAAGTAGGGATAGAGTATTAACAATATACATATACACACATGATCATAAAGTTTACCAATGGGAAGTGAAAGAAAAAGGGCGACATAAGTGATGGAGACACTTTGGTGAGAATGACCTCAATTTTTATCTGTATTAGGCGGAGGCTATCATTAGCATTTCTTTCCGTTGAGCAGTCCTATTTACAGAGAGAGAGAGAGAGAGAGGACAGATGTAGAGGCAAGTGGAAAGTTTATGCCACATTGCACTCGCAAGAAGAAATGTCCAGCACAAGGCAACCTGACCTGAAATGAAGGCGACGGGGGTGCTGGATCTAATGGTTCGATTTACATGGAATCTGGGGGCCATGCCTGTAAAACGAGAGGATCAACTCGAGGTCGTAGTCATGAATTTGTCTTTTTTCAGGACATGGTTATAAATGCAACCAGTGCTCTTGTGTGAACTCGAATCTGGGAAAGGATAGACCATTGACCTTTGAATCAAAATCATAAAATGTCCTTATAATAATCAATGCATCCCAACTTCTGTGATGATTGAGTTTGTGTTTGCTTCGAATTCGGAGGTGCCGGGATGTTTTATTTGATGCAAGGTAACGTGATAAATTTTGATGCTGGAGAAGAGGTGGTGGTAATGAGCTGCACGGTCACGTGATGAACATTGTCAAGGCAGGCTGGGGTGGGTCCAGATGGAGTTCTTTTACCGAAATGTCCTTATAGCTGAGCCCTTAATTAGGCCCACAGGCCTCAAATAGCTCCTTCCGATACGGGCCTCGGATCCAGTTACTCTTTCGCTTACTTCAACGGGGCCCCGGAGATACAAATCTGGGCCTGGATGCTCTCCGTTGCTACGACTGGGCTGGTGCTTGGCGAAGTTTGTAAATTTTTAAGAAGGCGACCACGATATACTATGGTTTTCAAAGAATAAATCGTAACCTGCAATTATTTAAGTCATGATTTTAGGAAGTTAATCCTGGTCATCTCAAATTGTTTTTTTTTATATTATTTAATCATCTTTCAATGCTCGTTTAATTAAGAATTGAGTTTTATAATTTATTTAAATTTTATTTATAATATATTATCCTTGTCTCATAACTCGAGTTATGATTTTGGCAAGTTAACTCGAGTTCACTCACATAATTTTTTTTATTTGACTTTTTTTCTAGTTTTATCTTGTAATATTGAGTTTATTGAAAAAAATGTTTTGATTTGATTTCTATGAGACTTTATTGGTGGGCTAACCCGGTTAGTCCAAATCAAACTAATATTTTATCATCTCAATATTTATTGAAACAAAAATCTCATCTTGAATGTTTATTTTGATTTGAACTATAACTTTACTTGCCGTCTAGGTTGTTTTTGAATTTGTCAAGATGATTGAGTCATATTGAATCAATTCCACACTACTTAAATTTTGTAAAACTAGAAAAAGTCGTCACGATAATATCTTTAAAAATTATATATATATATATATATATATATAATATTTTTATAAAAAAATCTTAATTCGAAAATGGCTTCATAAAAAAAGTAAAAAAAAATCATAGAGGATGAATATTAAATAAAGAATATTTAGAAAAAAATATCATTGAAAATAGAACCAAAACTAGAATAAGAAAATAAAAAAAGGCTAGTAATAATCTAGATGATGCAAGCTTGTTTAAAGAAATAAGAAATACAAATGACTTTGGTTTAAGACTCCAAGTTTAATAAGTTGGTTCTATGTTTTGATGATAAAAAGGGCAATGATAATAAAAAAATAATTAAAATCTTATAAAACTAAAAGGCCTAATAACTTGGAAAAAACATTAAAATGATGAAATTAATAAAAAAATCATAACTCGAGTTAATGTGATAGACATATAACTTAGGTAATAAGGGAAGAACCAACTGGAGTTAGCTTTCGAAAATTGGTTATACAAGTCATAAGACTAGGATAATTGAATATATAAGAAATTGAAAAAAAAAACATTTTTTTTATATAAACAATATTGGTGAAAGATGAAATTGGAATAGAAATGAGCCAAAAAAGAATGTCAACCCTTGCTAACATTTCAAATCTATGACCCGACTCATCAGATGTTGAAGCATAAAAATAAATTATATAAAACAAAGAGAATAAAACTAAAATAAAAATAAATAAATGAGGGGAGAATGAAAAGTTTTATTTAGTGAAGGGTTAAATTGAAAAGAAAGATAAATTTTACAAAAGAAAATTAATCAAGATAATAAGGACTAAATTGAATAAAAATATACCATAAATTTTGATTGAAGGATGAAATTGAAAACCAATAAAATTTTAATAAAAGGAAAAAAACAAAATAGAAATCAAATAAACAAGGATCAAGTTAGAAAAAAAAATGTATGATAAATTTTAATTGAAACATGAAATTTAAAACAAATAATTTTCTTATAAAATATCAAAAAAGATAAAATAAAAAATTTAAAAAATCAATGTGTACTCTTTAGAGGGAAAAAAGAAGAAGAAGCAAGACACAAAAGAAGTAGCAATCTGCGACAAACACCCACCATTTGTCAACACGCATCACTTAAAAAGAAAGAAGATGCGGCGACACTTCAACATAAGCAACTAGAGATTATATTTGATTGTTGTATGACATCACATGCTCTGTCCCAAAAGCACGTGCAACATCCACTCATCAGTTCGTGCTGGATATGTAAGAGCAACTCTTTTTTTATAATGTTTAAAGACATAATACCCTGTAATCCCCACCTCCAATAACAAAGATACATTGATATGAAAACTAAGTAGTTGTTTGACATTGCAGTCGAAACAGAGATTGGAGCAAAACACAGGTTTGTGGTGTTTGGTAATGGAAGAAATGCAGATTAATTCACCATGGGATCTAAAAAAACACCGAAACTGTTGTTCACAAGAAGCAAAAAAAATGATGCTTTAACCTACGATTGTGTTGTCTATGTTTCATGGTTTGCCTACTATCGTGTTGCTTGCATTTCAAACAATAAGTTGCTAATGAATCGCCTGAAACTGCTTGAATCAACAATAAGTGTTAAGCAACCGGTGGGCTCTCTCTCTCTCCATAGCAACATCTCACACTCTCTCTAAGTTGATAACGTTTTCTCTCTCTTTCTCTCCACAATTAGGGGTAGCTCCCGAATACTCCACCATCATCCCCCTCATCACTAGGAGCTTCTCATCCATTCTAGAAGTTTCGTCGTGATCACCTATAACGAGAGCAAGAAGCCCAGGTGTCAAAGCAATAGCGACAATAGTAGGCTTTTAACGCTCCAATCGGCCATCATTTCTAACGACGCCACCACAAGAAGAGCCATCTAGACCTCATTTATCCATTGGCATCGGTCGTTCAGCCTCTCATCACTGTCGGTCAGATGCCACTGTTCATGTGAATTAATTCACGTGAATATTGTGTTGCACTATTCATCTTAAAAAGACATGAACAATGCAGTGCACCGTTTCACTCTTCTACATGTTAGAGCTAGACTTGGGCTTTAACCCAATTTGGATGGGCCAACCCATTTAGTTAGGTCGGGCCCAACCAGATTTTTTTTAAATATATTTAAAAAAATAAAAAAAATGTAGATAAAGATCAATTCTGATGAAAAGAAAAGCCGCGTGACTTTGTTTCACTCCATAACCCCTTTTATTTTTCGATTGATTATGAATCAGAAACTTGCATTTAGATTTAGCATATGATTTAAATCTCTACAACTAAATCGCAAATGTTGTTACTAATGATATTGTTACCGGATATTGTGCCTCGATCAAATAGCGAGTGATTACAAAGGCATTCACATATTGATTTAGTTCGTGATGAAATTGCAAGTAGTTTGATGAGAGAATAAAAAAATATTTGTTTTTTTCATGAATTATTAATTATATTTTATTGTTACGATTATTAATCTACAAAAATAAAAAAAAAAACAATTTATATATATATGTGTGTGTGTGTCCTTTAAAGTAATTTTATAGGTTGACAACAATATAATAAACATGATAACCAAATACACGAAACTGTATTTTATCAACCTGAAATTCAATTACAGTTTTAACCAAATACCAACATAATTATTTTGAAGTAACTAAAGATGCTTGTCATGAATTTTTAAAACACACACAAAAAAAAAAAATCACCAATCCGATGCTTTGAAGCAAGAAATTTTTCTGTGGCCTGTAAAAAGGCAAAAACACACCCACTCCAAATGGTTTATTTTTGTGCCATGAGGGGCAAGACGAGGAAAATGTATGGACTCACTATTTACAGCCAGAAAGTCTCGAAGCTCAAAGCTGAGTGCAGCTAAGGGTATAGCGCACAGGCAAAAGCATAGCTGGAGCAGTAAGCGGTGCTGAATCCAAACTCAGGAGGACCTCGATGAAAATAGGAACAGGAAAGAGAGAGGGGTCTCACTGTACTTGTTGCTCTCACTAATTACAATGCTATAAACCTAGGGTTAACAAGTTCTTAGGTGCTTAAAAAGTCCACTCCTCAGTGAGCAGACAGCATTAAATTATTATAGTAAAATTATAAAGTCTCAAAACATATATAGGAGAACGTGTACCATGACAGATGGCTGTCTGGAAAATAAAATAAAAAATCCAAAAATGAAGAACGTAAGCTTTTGTATATGTTTGTTTTCTTCACTTTACAGAGAGTATGACTGCATCAGCATCCCCCCCTCTTTCTCGATCCAATCACCAAATTGACTTGAGATCAAAAAGCTGCCTTCTAAATTATAATAAAGTTTGATTTCTCCCTCCCTCCCTCCCTCCCTCCCCCTTTCAAGTTTCAACTGCTCCTGCAATTGACACACCGCCACACGAACCCTGCGTAGATAGAGATAGGCGGCACGTGACCATCCATTTTTAAAGCTTGAGAATCCATATGGTAAAGCTGGACATCTACTCAGATGGTGCTTGCTGGAGAGCAAATTAAGACTTTAATTAATCCAATGCTACACTGTTGGGTTTTATTTTATCAGTAGCTCGTATTTGATTTATAAATTGTTATATTATACGATGCAAAGGGCGGAGTCGACAACATGGGTTGGAGATGCAGGATTTGACATTTACGTGTTGTTTCTATCGATCTCACTTCGCGCGCGCGCTCTCTGTCTATTTATAGAGACGCGACTTTCAAGACTGTGAAAGCGTTGAAATATGGAGCCGGTATCGTCCTCTCCGTTTGTCACTCTGATATACAGTACAAAAGGGGAGAGAGAGAGAGTGGGGGAGCCTCGGCTGTGCTATAGAGGTGATAGCAAACATGGCAGCACGTCTTACGGGCACCATCCAGCTCAACCTCACATGAAAACAAAGCCTAGCTAGCTGTTTTAACAAAGGAGGCTGTGCAAGTTTCATAATCTAGTAATTAATCGTTAAGGTTAATTACTTACTTAATTGTGATTAATCAATCAATCACGTCTAGAGTCAAATGGTCACGGGTGATGTTCGTAGAGCATCAAGGCAGCTGTGAAGATTGAGGAGTGTATTATAGCAGCACCAGATTTTTGAAGCATTTTGGATGAATTAATTAAATCTTGTGGAGGAAACACATTTCGATGAATGGCAATATAATTATCCAGTGCCATACTATTTTCATTGACTTCTGTAAATGTCAAATGTTAAGAATCCCATTGCTTGATTTCCCGGTCGAAAGTCTTGTCTGAGAAATAAAGTGCTGATAAAATTTACCGACAAATCCTTCTTTTGGCAAGAAAGCAAAAGCTCGGCGACTGCTTTAATTGTCATTGAAATAAATGTTGAGAGACAACATTTCAGGTAAGGTATCTTTCAGTCCTGCAACATGTATTGACAATTTATTACAGCAAACCACGAGTGCCCAGCATCGTCTCGAGCTTGATTGGCGCGTGACCAAAAAAGAAATCAGATCCCATGATCCACTCCACTACTAATTTCAGTCTTGATCTCTGATTCATGCATTGATATCTTCTTAGAGACCAACAGGAGGAGACATGCATGCAAGTTCTTAGAACGTACGACGACACAGAGAAGAAAATGGAGCCATAAATCTCTCGAGGCGATGTGTATAGGAGGATGATGGACGTGCCAAGTCTCTATCTGGGCACCCAAGAAAGTAGATGACAGTTTTTAATAAGCCAAATAAATCTTTATTCCAAGGTCACGCATCATTTGTTTCCTTTCGTCAATAATTATAAATTCAATCAAGTAATACAGCTATGGCTGATTAATTTTCTCAGTATCCACGTCAACTTGGATAAAAAAAGGTATGGAAAATAAATTAGAATATTTGATTCATCTAGAATATACCAACGCAATTATTATAAGTTAGGATGCTGATGATATGTTATGCAATGCTGCTGGATGAACAGCATGATCGATCTCCTGTAAAAATCCATTTGAAGAACTTCTGCTCATAGAAAACTAGTTTTAAAAATCAAGATGGATTCGTTTTAGCATTATTTCTATCTCTGTAGCTACAAAAATTATTCTCGTGGACAATATATATATATATATATATATATATATATATATATATATCAAGTGATCTAATTATTTACAAACTCAATTTTAAAAGAATTTATTTTAATAAATGTTATATCATGGAGATGAAGGTACTTGTTAACTTTAATTTCATTATTTAATATAAGATTATAAAATAATGAGCTTTATAATTTGTTTGACTTGATTTTTTTGAAGTTATCCTAGTACCACATTACATGTTAGGAGGGTTAAGTCCGTTAGATTGAGTTTTTTTTATTTATTGATTTCTCCCATTTTTATACTTCAATGTTGAGTTGATTTAGAATTAAGCTTCACAATGTATTTCAGTCTATTTTTTTGAGGTTATCCCTAATTTCATTACTTGGATCATTGGTTTGGTGGATTCATGTAGACTCAGGTCTTTTTTATTCCTTTTTTCTTTTATAATTTTTCATTTCATTTTAGATATTGGGTTGATTGGAATTATAATTTATAAATTTTTTTTCTATGAAGTTATCTCAGTCTCATGATTTAGATCATGATTTTGGCAAGTATACATGAGTTGACTCATTATATTTTTTTTAATGTTAATTGTTATTTTTTTATCTTTCAATATTATATTGATTAGAAATTGAGGTTTCTAATTTATTTTGATTTTTATGGGGTTATCAAACTATCATGACCTAGATCATGAAATTGGTACGTTTACAAGGGTTGGCCCAGAATAATCTAATATGTTGTTGTCTTAATATTAAAAAAAATATCATCTTAAATTTATCTTGAGTTAAATTATATTTAATCAATAATCCTCTTTAAATCCATAAAGTCTACTTAGATCACATCAAATCATTCTTTATATATATTTATTTTTTAATAGAAAATACATTTCAAATTCCTGATTTTTTTTGTTATATATACGAATTTTTAAAATTATTGAACTCCCAGCATATCATGTGAAAATCATCTAATATTAGCTAAGCTGATATATGATCTTGATATAAAAATGTAAATGCATTTGACAAAGCGAGTTGCACTAAACATGTTTATTTAACAATAATGCTAATTAGTTACTAGCTTATATACTTAGTATTGTCTATATTGGTGTCACACAAGCTCAATTATCACAATGAATCAGTACATTGTAAGTAGTTTCTTATTAGATGCTAAGAATTGACCAGGTACTTAAGTTTTGGATTATTCTCTCTTATTAAGTTAGTGAACTTTAACATATTGCATATAATTTAAAGCTTTATATCTTTTGAAAATATTTTATAATTTATGTTAAAATTTATGTAAAATCTTACCAATCAAAATATAAAATCTAAAGACCTTCAGAAATAACAACATTGAAGTACTAATTATATTCAATATGAATGAAAAACATTCAATTTTCTTTTTAATGTAAACTTAAACCTTGTTCGTTTCATAAAAAGTGATTTTTTAGAAATTATTTTTCTAAACCTCTTCATGTTTGATGAAATTCAGAAAAATTGATTAATGAAAAGTGGTTTCCGTCAACATAAAAGTAAACCCGTCAACATAAAAGTAAACCTTTTTTCTATATGAGTATTTAAAGGATACATTTTTTTCTCTCTCACCCTTCTTCACTTACCTACATTATACATAAATAACTACATCTTTTTAACAAAATATCTTTCTTTGTAGCCAAATTAAACTACAAGTTCTTATCTTCTCCATATATTTACTTTATTTTTAAGGTTCTATTTCTTCAATTTAAATTTTATGGATCAAATTTTTCAACATGGGTTTTATTGGATATTACAATAAAATTTTGTAAAATAAAATTTGGGTTAATATATATTTTTTGTTACTCGGTTGTATTTTCTATTCATATCTAGATGGCTGGAGATTGCATTCATGTATTTCATCTTGAAACCTTGATGACTTTGATTGTGTTGGGTGAGGAAAAAATGTTTTCCTACCTAATTGTTTGTTATGTTATATATGCCGACATCTCTTAGTTGTTTTGTGATAATTGAAGGAATTGTGGAATTGTATTTCAAAAATAGGTAATGTTTTTAGACTTTTCAACTATAGATTTTACAAATATAGAAATTACTTGCTTGTTTCTCTATTAAAAATATAAAGAAAAAAAATAAAATATTGATTAGATAAGAGGACAAGAAAGAGAGAGTAATCAATATAAAGAATATAAAAATATGCAACATACTTTTAACAGAATAATGGTAGGGAAAAAATGAAAATTCTAGGGTTTTTTTCTCTTTTAATTTTTATAAAATATTACCAAGAAAGACATCAAGAACATATTATACGTAAATAAATAAAAAATATAGTGATGTGATGTGCAATGTGAACATCCACCTTGGAAAGAAGGTTTGTAGTCTAACAAAGAAAGATTCCATTTAAATGGAATACTTTTCTAATTAGGTGATCATTGTTGCTATATGAGTGTGTTTTAAATTAATCTAGCCATTAACTTGATACCTTTTGGTTTCTTATAAGAAAATTTCATTTGTTTGTTATGGATAACAAATTTATTAATTCACCACGTATGAGTTTAATTGTATTCATTCTAATTATAGTTGTAACTACTATTAAATAAGAAAGAAATATAATTTATATACCAAAAAAAAACCATATATAAATAGAGTTGAGCAAAGAGAATTTAATATATATAACATCATGAGTTAATGTGACATACATTAAATTGAGCAAATTTGTATAAAGTCAATTGTATTTTATAATTTGTGTGACCTCTTCGCAAGTCATATTTTATTAGGATAAACTTAAAATATATCTATTAGGAAGCAAATGATTATTTTCTTACAAATTACAAACCAAAATCCAATATTTTATTTTACTAGTAGTATTTGCTATAGGTATGTTAAAATTGTCCATCATTACTTTAGAATTGTATCAAAGACAATTCTTAATTTGTACAAACACCTTTTGCATTATCCGAATGATGTTGTTCTTGTAGAAATAATTAATTAACAAAGATTTTATCCTTATTTAAGGTATGATCAAAATACTAATATTTTTATTCAGTAATCTAATACATCAAGAAGAAAACAGTTTATCATTATAATGTCTCATTTATATAGGATTATGTGGGATCAGTTGATGGCACATATTCATGCAAGTATTTTTGTTGATATTTAAGGAAAATCTTGAGGTCAAAAAAAGGGCAACACATAAATTTGTTTAGCAATTGTAACTTCTAATTGAAATTTTATATTATTTGGTTGAGAGGGAACTACACACATTTCATAAATTTTATGTGATGCACTATCAAGACCTAATGATCTAAACTTCTATAAGGTATAAAATATTATAATTATCATATGAAATAAGCATTTAAAATGTTTAAATTAGATAAATGTAGTATTATCTCTCTTTTTTTATAAGTAAATATTATTTTGGTGATGTTGGTTATAACATTCAACAAGATTCATTTTGTTTTTCTTTTCATGGATTTTAATAACATTGGAATGAGATTATGGACTATTCGTTATAAAATTAAAAAAAAATATTTATTCTTCAACACACTTGATTGAGAATCAATGTTTGTTATTTTATAGTTATTTAAAGTTATTGATGAGAAATCATTTTGGTTTTATGAAACATAAGTTAATGTTGAGCTTGAGTATTGTATTATTCATAATTGAATAATAAAATTTGGCCCTTATAATTTTTTTTTATGAAACATGTTTTGAATATAAACCAACTAGATGAATTACACCAAAGAAATTAGAGAGAAAAGAATATAAAATGGACAACAAAGAGAAATGAATTTATCTAGCATGTGGAATGATTATACAACCGTAAACTAGTAATTGATCTTTAATTATTTGTGTTTGTTTTATTATGTATTGTTTTTGGTATAAAAGTTATTAAACATAAATATAGTATGATTTTATTTTTGTAATTGTAAAAATGAGTACCACAAAAAAATGTCGTACATGATACTTGAGATAATAGCTAGAGAGATTCTTGACAAGAAAAAAAAAGGCTTCTTTACTCTTCATAGCAAAACTTTTGTTAAAGTGGCTATATAAAGTAGTCAAAAGATCAAGTGCAATACAAGCTTAAACATGTGAAGAATAATCATATAGAAAGAACATGTAATAAAAAAAAATTAAAATAGAAGTAGCTTTAGGTGGGATGATTGTTGTACGATGATTATGATTTTGAAAAATATTTTTAATAAAGTAATTTACCATTTATATTTTACATTTACTTTCTCTTCCAGAATTTTTTTCAAGGAAATAAAAAATTATATTTTCTATACTTTATGAACAATCACATCCTAATTATGATAAGTATCTCAACAAAAAAACTTAAATGCAAAAAAGAATGATAACTATTATGGGAAAAATACATGGCAACTATAAATAGTCAAATCATATGCTAACATCAACTTGAAAGACAACATTAAAGTGCAATCTACTTCAATTAAAAATGATTGGGAATATGAATAAATTTCAAAAGAAAAATGCAAGTTTATGATGTGGGAGATATTAATTAAATATGATGTAATTTAATTGGGGTAATCAAGGACATATTAGGGTAATAAAGTTATTTTTGTGTGGGAGATACTCGAACATTTAAGTTTATGATTTTATTTATTCTAATTTGGTCTTCAATCTCTTGATTTTCTGGTCATTTTTTTTCAATTTATCCTTCAAATCAACAAAAAAATGCTTTCATGCCCTCTAATTTATTGTAAATTTTGGTTCTCACCCGTATTATTTTAACTTATATTTTGTACTTTAGATCTTTTATTTCAATTGATTTTTTATTTCATCATTAAATATTTAATTTGTTGGGGATTAAACTTGATTTTTTCTATGCATGTGCTTCTAATCCAACGATTTATGTCACGAGTTTTAAAAATTATCTATCATAGGATTTCAAACTTGTACTAGGGGTTAGCTCACTGCAAGTCACTGATCATGAGTCAGATTAGTTGACCCTATTCAACTTGGTTTTTTCAGTGTTATAAAATATAAAAATAACATCATTTAATAAATTTAAGAAAAAATGTCATAGGATTTTGATTGGTTTTCCATGTTTAAGTAGGTTATGATTTAACCATTTTTTAAATCAAATCGTACCATGTGTATCCTCCTTTTTTTCATCGAAACTTGTCTCAATCTTGGCTATAAAATTACCTAGGTCATGGATCATGGGTCACAAGTCAAACCTCTAAGTCGGGTCAGGTTCTAAAACATGTTTTATGTTTATTGAGCTATCCCGATCACATTACATGGACCACAAGTTAACCTAAAATAAATCTTTTCTATAATCTATATTGGATGTTTATAACTAAAACTTGGGCTTACGCGAGCCAATTTTTTTATTTAATCACATGCATTCAAAGGGTTTGTTGTATATTTTTGTAGTTGTTTTATTTTTAAATTATGTGTCTATCCTTACAGTTATTTCTTTGAAATAAAATTAACTTATTTAACCCTGATTACAAATCACGTCATTTTATTTATTTATTTATTCGTGTTAATAAAAGTTGTGAATTATCAAATACTATATTTAGAATATTTAAGCTGTATTAATTCCTAAACTATAGCCTATAATATCTCACACACTAAATGCTGAGATATGATTTTCTTGTATATATTGTATAAAGTTTCAATGAAGAATTAAGCTTTCTAGCCTCAATTTGACATGGTATTAGAGTAGAAGATCGTATTGTAAACCCTAATTTTTTTCTCTTCTCCAGTACAATGGAAACTATAGACCCGATAACATCAATTCTTCCCCAAAGTCCACCCCAGATTCCAAAAATTCTACCCTAAATTCCATAAATTCCACCCCAAAATCCACCTCAAACTGAATAGCCAGCTGCTTAAATAGGTATCAAATTGAATGGTACCAATTTTGCTATATGGTCTCAAATCATGGAAATGTATATCTCCGGGAGAGATAAATTGGGGTATATCAATGGGGATTTATCTCAACCCACACCCACAAATCCAACTTTTAGACAATGAAGAACCGAAAACTCCATTGTCAAAGGTTGGTTAATCAATTCCATGGAACCCTATTTAATTGGCAACTTCATCAAATTCCTTACTGCCCAATTAGTGTTGGAATCTATTGCTACTACCTATTTTGATGGGTCTAACACTTCTCAAATCTACGAATTGAAGAAGAAATCACCCAATTGAATCAACATGGAGGAACCCTAGAAAACTACTATAATAGTCTCCAAGGATTGTGGAGAGAGATCGATTTTCGGAGACCCGGCCTAATGAAATGTGCATAAGACATAGCACAATTCAACCAAATACAACAAGAAGACAGGGTGTATACCTTTTTAGACGGGTGGATGATCAACTGGACAATGTGAGAGCCAACGTCCTCCAATTATAGTCACTACCCACGGTGGAGTAAGCGTATGCTCTTGTCTGGAAGGAAGACTCCAGGCAGTCGGTGATGTTTGGACACGCTGGAATGGGTCTCATCACACGACGAGGAGGAGGTGTCATCACACGACAAGGAGGAGGGTGTCGTCCTGACTTCCCAACCAAAGCTTGGGACGAAGGCAGTAACGGAAGAAGACAGGCTAAATGTTTTGGTGAAGGGCTGATAGAAGATGGTGGGTTGAATAAAGGTGGGCCAAGGGCTAAAAATGGGAGAGGTGGGCTGAATAGAAGTGGGTTGGGGGCTAAGAATGCATATGGGCTGGTAATGGGACCGAATTAATATAAGGGGAATAGAGATGGGCTACGATTGGATGGGTTGCGGTTGGACCAATCTGGCCCAAGTAAACAAATTCTTCCACAGGATTGCAATTAATCCAAGACCCAAATCGGATGTACTCACTATAATAATTCTAAGCATACTCGTGATACGTGCATTAAATTACATGGGTATCCGAATTGGTGGGAAAATTTTAAAACTAAAAAACAGAATGACAAAAGTAACAAAAAGGTCAAACAACCTTGGTGAACATTGAACCTTCACTTGCTCGACCAATGGTAGATTCTCTGAACCTTCTATTTAAGAGACCCTTTACTCTCAGTGATTCAGGTAACTGTGCCATAACTCTTCTAAGTACAGATCACAATGATTGGATCATTGACTCCGTTGCTACATATCATATGACTTATAAAGAGAAAGACCTAATTATCACTTCCATACCTAAACGTTCTTGTATTGCTAATGCTAATGGGGTGACATACCTAGTTACTAGGGAAAGGAACGTCGATATCTCTCAATCTATTTCATTATCCAGCACATTACTTGTCCCATTATTGTCCAATAAACTACTGTTAGTTGGACAAGTCACTAAGGAGTTAGATTGTTGTGTACTAATGTATCCAACTTTTTATATTTTTCAGGATATTCTCGCCAAGGAGATAATTGGTCATGGTAAAAGAGGAGGGCTCTACTATGTTAATGATATGAGCATTGGTAAAGCGAACAATATGCAAGGAGCGTCAAATACCCGACAACAACAGATTTGGCTATGACATGTTCGGTTAGGGCATCTATCATTCAATTATCTAAAGTATTTATTTTCAAATTTATTTCAAGATGTGGATTATTTGGATTTTAAGTGTGCTATATGTTTTTTTTGCTAAACACCATTGTGTTCCATATCCCCTTAGTTCTCCTTGGAGTACTACACCATTTGCTATTATACATTTTGATGTTTGGGGACCCTCAACAATTTCTACCCCATTTGGGATTCGTTGGTTTGTCACTTTCACTGATGATTATACTCAAATGAATTGGCTTTATTTACTAAAATAAAATAAAATGAGGTATTCAATATATTTAAAGTGTTTCATGCAATGGTTCAAACTCAATTTACATGTACGATTCAGATTCTCCACATAGATAATGGTAGGGAACATGATAATCATCTCTTCCACCAGTACTTGCAAATACATGGTCTACTTCATGAAACCTCTTGTGTCCAAACACCTCAACAAAATGGCATTGCTGAACGAAAAAATCAGCACATTCTAGAAACTGCTCGGGCACTTCTTATTGGTGCACATATGCCCCATTACCTTTGGAATGAAGTTGTTGTTACTGCAATATATCTTATGAATATAATGCCTTCAAGAGTACTAAACTTCCGAACACCACTACAAGTTTTGTCCACATACCAACCCTTCCATCTATATTGATGCTCGTCCCATGGGTATTTGGGAGTGTTGCATTTATCCATATTCATAAAAATCAGCGCACCAAGCTAGACCCATGTGCCATCCGATGTGTGTTCTTGGGATATGGAACACATCAAAAAGGTTATCAGTGTTATCATCCACCCACTTGACACATGTATATTACCATGGATGTAACTTTTTTAGAGTCAAAGTACTATTTTTCTGAACAATTATCAACTTCTCCCTCCTAGAGGGATCCATCTTTAGAAAATGAGAAATGGATAAATCTAGAATTTGAAATGACAAAAGCATTTTGGAGCCACCAATTCAGTTAGTGGAGCCGCCAGTTCAGTCAAGAATACACATTCAAGACCCTCCCTCTTTGACAGTACCTGAAGACCAAACTCCTTCAAAAAATATATCTGAGGTAATACAACCAATCCTTCTTCTAATGAAATAAATACTTCTGTTGGATAGAAACTCTCTTTCAGGCACAATTGAGGAAAACCTCCAAAACGGCACTCCCTACAATATGCGGTAGAAAATCAAAGATACCCTAGTGTTAATGTTAATCATGTTTCATCCCACAAGTTATCGCAACCTTTGCAAGCCTTTGCCCACCAACTCTCTTCAACACATATTCCTAGAGATATATGGGAAGCACTATCCTTACTAGAATGGTCTCAAGCGATAATGATAGAAATGGAGGCATTACACAAAAATCACACATGGAATTTGGTTATGTTTCCGAAAGGAAAACAAACTGTGGGATGCAGATGGGTGTTTTCTATTAAACATAAAGCAGATGGAACTATTGAAAGATACAAGGCACCATTGGTGGCGAAAGGATTTCTCAAACATATGGTATAGACTACCAAGAGACTTTATCTCCAATAAATTGACCACGGTCGAGTTCTACTATCCCTAGCAGTTAATCAGGATTGGCCGCTACATCAACTTGATGTGAAGAATGCATTTCTTCATGGAGATCTCGAGGAAGAAGTTTACATGGACATTACACCTGAATACAACACTAACTCTGCAGAAAAGACCATGTGCAAGCTGGAAAAGGTATTATATGAACTAAAACAGTCACCAAGAGCATGGTTTAGGTGATTTACTTCAGCAATGAAGAAATATGGATTCAAACAGTGCAACTTGGTCATACCTTATTCCTGAAACATAAACAAGAGTATGTTACTGCACTAATAATTTATGTGGATGATATGATAATTACAAGAGATGATACAAAAGATATTTCTCGGCTCCAAAAGAATTTGGCATCTGAATTTGAAATGAAGGATCTTGGGGGGCTGAAATATTTTCTAGGAATTGAGGTGGCAAGATCAACAAGAAACATTTTCCTTTCACAAAGGAAATATGTATTAGACCTGCTATCAGAAACTGGTATGTTAGATTGTAAACCAATTGACACTCCAATAGTGAATAATCATGGCTTAAAAGACTATGCACATCAAATACCTACCAACAAGGAGAGATATCAACGATTAGTTGGGAAACTAATATACCTTCCCATACACGACCAGATATAACTTACACAGTAAGTGTGGTAAGTCAGTTTATGCATAATCCGATGAAGATCATATGAATGCAACAATCTGAATCCTTAGGTATCTAAAATCATCTCGAGGAAAAGGCCTTATGTTGTCAAAAAATCAACATCTTAACATTGAAGGGTATACGAATGCTGATTGGACAGGAAACATTACTGACAGACAGTCTACTTCGGGCTACTTTTCATTTGTTGGAAGAAATCTTGTTTCATGGAGGAGCAAAAAAGAGAATTGCTCATTGAAGTTGGCTATCCTCTAATTGACGCAATAAGACTCTTCTATGACAACAAAGCGGCTATAGCACTAACACACAACCTAGTACAATAAAGATATAACAAAACATGTGGAAGTAGATCGTCATTTTATCAAGAAAAAAACTAGAGGCCAAAATAATTCAGATTCCATTTGTGAAGATCGAAGACCAACTAGCATATATTTTGACAAAAACAGTGTCAAGTAGGACATTCCACAACCCACTTGATAAGGTGGGAGTTGATGATATCCACTAATCATCTTGAGGGGGAATGTTAACAAAAACTGTAAATTAGAAAATACTATATTTAGAATATTTAAACTGTATTAATTTATAAATAATAGCTTATAATATCTCATACACTAAATATTGAGATATGATTTTATTGTATATATTCTACAATGTTTCAATGAAGAATTAAGCTTTCTAGCCTCCATTGACCATTCAAAACGCGCAAACAGTGTCTAGATATCAGCATAAAAATACGGATCGACGGTGGAGAGCAGAACATAGCTTGTTTTGACCTAAGAAGAAAAGCAACGTAGAGTCGACGAGGAATTGGAATGGGGTAAAAAGGCAAAGTGAAAAGGGAAGCGTGAACCCCTGACTCTATCTGTCGGTCATCGCCTTGATTTTCTCGTTTCTGTCTTAAAAGTGACACGGCAGACGAGGGTCCATCTTTCATGAAAAACAAAAACCTTTATTTTTTAAGAAAAACAATTCTTCTGCTTGCAATGTATTACGGAGTGTATTTATATTATATTTAATTTTCTTACTCAGTGTGTGTGTATTTATATTGAAGGCCTTTCCATGATCGGGCAGCTCACTAACTCAACCACTCCTCTGACCTAATTCTAGGCCTCCTTTACTTTGATTCCTCTATATATTATTTTATAATAATCACATAACAGTTTTTGTTTCCATAGGACGCATTTCTCCCCTTCTGTGTGGTCTGTAGTGGGTATCTAGGTTCCATTTGTTAGTGTGGTACAGCAGTAATTTTGAAATTTTTCAATCTTATGTTTTTAAACTAAATTCTTAAAAATAAAATATATATTTTTAATTAATACCATACCGAGAACAGCACACAGCAAGTCAGAGTAAACACTGTTCATGTACGACAGCACCATCCATCCATCCATCCATCCTAGATAAAAATCTAAAGGTGGGTTACACTTAGGTACATATTCCATCTTGTACGAGGTGTTACTATCGCAGTTATCTGGCAGATCCAACGGCGGACAAGGGTTTCAATGACAAAGATGCATCTCTCACCGCTTCATGTTAGGACTTAGGAGAGTAGTATTTGAACGAGAATGATTTTTATTATATAAGTGCGCGCCAGTATTTGGAAAAGTCTTGTTTTCAATACAGTGAGAGAGAGCGAGAGAAAGAGAGAGAGAGAGAGAGAGAGGGAGATGCATGGGGTCGTGGTCATTTCTGCAACTGAGAAACCCCAGCTGGTAGGGTCGGGTCTGCGCCTATCTTTTGTCTTTTTTAACGTTTGCTTTCCACTCTTTTTCATCTTCTTATAGCCCTCACACCATATCGTTCTCTGCATTATCTCATTCGCCCCCCCCCCCAGTCTCTCTCTCTCCCCCTTGAAGATAGGCGAGACTAATGGGGGATAAAGAGATAAGAGACTAGTTAGAGAGCAACCACGTACCCCCAATCAAATTCCTTGCAAGCAAGGGGAGCTTCTTTTTTTGAGGGGAATGTTGTCTGCTTCGAGGACTCTTACTTGATCAGTCTAATCATTTTCTATCTTTAGATCTAATATCTTAGATCGTGTGTTGGGTCGTCGGACCAGGCTTCATTCCCCCCAATTATGGCTTCCATTAAAGGTTTCTTAGAGGATATGATCATGGTTTGCATGTAAGGGTTTTGTCTTTTAATTCCCTTTTTTTTTTTTACTTCAGTTGGTTATCTATTTCATAGTATCTGCGGAAAGAATAAGCAGTTATTTAATCATCGGTTTTTCATTTCAGGCTTTAGGGTTGTTAGTATATATATGCAGATTGGTGTAATCATGTGTTGAAAACTAGAAAGTTTATCATTACTCTTTTTCAGGTTTTCTCTTTCTCTGATCATGTAATGATGGGTTTTTTATGTCAGTCTAAAAGCGTTCTGTAGTTCATTATTAGGTAGATTTTCCCCATGATAGCTTTGTGTATCTGATCTGTCTGTTTGTGCTTTTTTCAGATCTGGCTTTGAACTTCTAGAAATACTACTTCTTCTTCTTCTCACTCGTTTTGCTTTAAAGGGTCACACGCTGCAGCTGTGATCTCAAAATGAATATATTTTACAAAGAAAAGGTCATGTGTAGTATGAAGATGTACGGGCAAGAAAGTGATGATGCACTTTCTGACATTGTTTGAAAGTCTCTCGATTCTTTAGAGAAAGAGATAGAAAACTCGAAAGTTAAGACACACTTGCATACTCTTGATATGATTATTAGATTCAAAATTCTTGCTCAGATATTAGAAGTTTTCCACAGTCGTGCCCTTTCTTTCTTTGATTGTGCTTTCAGAAGACTGCTATTTTCTCCAATCTAAAACATGGGGGACTTCCAATGCATGTCTGCCTGCAATTTGAAAATGTGTTGCATTCTACTTGGCCTTCTTTTCTTTGTGTTCATTAGTGAACATTATACCTCGTTTTCTTTTTCTTTTTCTTTTTAAAAATTATGCCACCCCTTGAAGTGCTATTCATATGCATGCCAAGAACAAAACTTTGAAATGAGAACAATTGTCATTGCCAGGAGTTTGTGCCCGAGTGTTGCGTGTCTCTCAATTACAATCTTACTTCTTTTTAAACACGAGCTATTGGCTCCAGCTGCAACCCCCCCCCGTTTTTTTTTTTTATTTCTCACAAATAATAGTATCGATTATTAGTTTTTACTTTACTAGACAGGAAATGGGAAGGAAACAATATAGGAAAAAGATATCCTCAATCAAAGCCCCAACTCTTTATCAAGACGAGCTATTGCTCTAAGGTTATTAGTTCCCGTACCTGATAGCTCACAAAAAATATCTTGACAGATCATCAATACTGATCTCAACGTGATTTTGATGTGATGTGTTAAATAGCAGGTTTATGAAGTCTCCCCTCAATGTGGATATACATGCCATATATACTTCTCCAGCGAGAAGCTTGATCGGTTTCTAGAGGAGCATTATGCGGGTGAGTTTTCTCTATTTTTTGTGAAGCTATTGTTCATTTCTAGGAGTCGACATTAATGGGAAGCGATGACATGGGATGCTCATGACTTTTAATTTGGTGAGCATTTTTATTCTATCTTGCTTGCTTCGCTGTCCATTATTTGCCTTACTTTCCTCACGTCATGACTTTAATGATGAGATCCTTGCTAAAAGATGAACAGAAAAACAGTGCAGGAAGATTTACAAGATGGCAAAACAGTCACACTATACTTTAGGCAAATATAGGTACGTATACACGCAGTTGTATACGGGCATAAGTAATCTCGTCAAGTTTCCATGGGGGCACGAAATGAAAGAAAATCACAGAGCAAGAGCATGGCAAAAGGTCACCTGGAGAAGGAGCCACATGAATTGTTCATTCCATTTCACTGAGTAACCTAGCTAGGAAGCAAACTCCATTTTTTAATGTTATCACAGATGTCAGCGCGCATTTGTACCGTGCGATCAATCAGACCAGTCTCTATGATCTTACTCCTGGGTATGGGTGCTCAATTAGACTTCTTTTTCTTTTCTTTTCACCATCCTTTCCTGTTTCAGACCTTTTCATTGTTGAAAAAGGGATTGCATGTATGAATGCTGTTTCGCAAAGCTCCACCTTTGGGAAATTGAATCTTTTGACCCTTGCAAACATAAAGCATCCCACTTTCTGCTATGCTTTCATCCATTTTTCTTTTTGCTTTAGTCTCTGATTTTATAGAGAGAGGGCCATGTTGATGAATTTCTGTGAAAGTTTTAAGACCACTTCTTTTCAAGATTTGATTGGCATGGGTACAACTTGACCGAAACTTTTATGGTAACTTTTGTACTACTAAATGAGAAGTTAGCCTAGTCGTATATATATGGCTCAACGGTTATACAACAAAACGAGTGTAACCTAGACCCTTAAAATTAGTGAAGGATCCAATGCACGCAAACAGCATGGTCTTCGCCCCTTGTCCCTCGGCGGTCAAGAGCCAGGATATGTCGCGGAAATTGTTTTTGAAGCATTGTAATCTTTCCCGTTACGGACATCATGTAAAATGACCCCCGCCCGGCCTTTCAACCAGATTGTCTCAGCGGGAAGCTTGTGTTAATTTTAAAGTTTATGATATTAAGGAAAGTGATCCAGTTCACAACGGTCACATTCCAGCAACTATCAAGGAAGTAAATCATGCAATGATCTCAGGAGACAAGAATAGAAACAACCCGTTACAGTAATTTAAAGCATCCATCTGTACAAATCTTCCCTTAGTCATATTCTTGTAATCTCTATATAAAGAGAATATTGTTGTATACATTTGTGTGCTGCAATATACAAGTATAATCTGTTTTACAGAACATTCATCTTGTGTTGAGTTGTTGAGTTTTTTATATGGTATCAGAGCACCATATCTCCAACTATAATCTGATCCGCATGTCTTCATCAAACAACACTTCAGAAAATCCCACCTTCCCAAATCCCATTACTTCTCCACCAGAATCCCCTCTTATCTTCTTCAATATCACAACTCACATAAATGAAAAACTCACACCTTCATCCTTTCCTCAATGGCGTGCCCAGTTTAAGGCTCTTCTAGTCGGCTACGATCTCATGAATTATGTAAATGGAGAAACACGCTGCCCTTCCATGGATGGAACTCCATCGTTTGCAGCCAAACAACAATACTGGATCAGACAAGACAAACTGATCCTCATCACCATTCTTGCCTCCACTTCGCCAACAATTACACCGCTCATCGCCACGGCAAGGCAAAAACCTCCTCTAAGGCATGGAAAAAATTAGCAACAATGTACGCCAGCAAATCGTGTACTAGGGCTATGCAACTCAAGGAATAACTCACCTTGATTCAGCGTGGAAATCACACCATTCCAGACTATCTTCATACAATTAAAAGATTGGCTGACAAAATTGCTCTCATTGACCACCATATCTCTGATGACGATATCACTCTCTATGTCCTCAATGGCTTAGGAGCAGAGTTCAGAGATAGTGTTGTCCCTATTCGAACCAGAGAGAATCCTCTCACTTTTGAAGAGTTACACGATCTACTGGTTGGGCATGAAAGTTACCTGAGAAGAATGGAAAATGCTTCTCATTAGTTAGTAGCCACTGCCAACTATACTCACCAGCATTCCAATTACCCTGGTCCCAATATTCTCGAAACAATTTCAGCAACCAAGGACAGAGATGGAACCAGTAACGTTTCTCTCATGGGTCGCACAATGACCATCGACATTCAATTGAGCCCCCATCCCGTGACTATAGAAGGCCATTCAACCAGGGCCGCACACACAACAGGCGCTACCAGCCCAATCAGCCCAAATGTCAGTACTGTGACCTCTTGGGCCACACAGCCAAAGCCAGCCCTCGGTTGCAGCCCACTGATATGGCTGTCAACTGTACCGAATCACAAAATAGTGCACAAAAGTGGTTACTTGACTCTGCTGCATCCCACAACATAACGGGAGATTTATAAAATTTGACAATTCATTCCGAATATGATGGTACTGATGAAATTCTCCTTGGTGATGGTTCAGGTTTGCAAGTCACTCACATCGGCTCCTTAGCCTTGTCCACTCCTGAAAAAAAAATTCACTTGCATGATACACTTTATTTTCCAAATATTTCAAAAAAACTGATTTCAATTCATCACTTTACTAAACATAATAATGTTTTTGTTGAACTTCACCCATTTTATTTTCTTGTGAAGGACACAGTCACGGGGGCGCCACTGCTAAGAGGAGCATGTGAAAATGGCATCTATGTTTTTCTAAACTCTCGGATGGTTCAATCAAATTCCAAAATGTTTGCTTATGTTCATGAGCGAACTTCAATTGAAGGTTAGCACAAACACCTTGGTCATCCGTCAATTAAAATTGTTCAACAGCTTGTTAATTTATTTTCTCTACCTCTCACCACGAATAAACCACCCTCCTCTTGTACTTCTTGCTGTTTAAATAAATCACATAAACAACCTTTTGGACCGACAAGTCTCCACAGTTATACTCCTTTAGAAATAATATTTATCGATGTCTGGGGACCAGCTCCCATCATGGGGTCTGATGGTGCGCGTTATGACCTTATTTTTGTTGACCACTATACGAAATACATATGGTTTTACTCGATGTCGTCCAAATCACTTGTCTCTAGCATTTTTCCAAAATTTCACATGCTTGTTGAAACCAGATTTAAATCCAAAATTAGAAGTTTGTATTCCGATAATGGAGGTGAACTTATTCACCTCAAATCAAACCTCTCCACTCACGGTATAAGCCATTACACTACTGCCCCGTATACTCAACAAAATGGCGTGGCCGAACGTCTCCATCGCCACCTTGTTGAAACAGGTCTTACCCTCTTGTCTGATGCCTCTTTACCTCTATCTTTTTGGCCTCATACCTTCCAAACTGCTACATATCTCATAAATCATCAACCCACTCCTCTTCTAAAAAATAAATCCCCTTTTGAAGTACTTTTTGGCCAATGCCCAAATTATCTCAAACTTAGGAAATTTGGTGCTTATGCTACCCTTTTACTCGGCCATACAATAAAAATAAAATGCAACCAAGATCCCTGCCTTGTATTTTTATTAGATACTCTCCTATGCAAAATGCTTACAAGTGTTTGGACCCTATCACAAATTGAATTTATTTATCGAGACATGTTGTCTTCGATGAAGTGCAGGCCCTACCTTTTCAGCTAACCTAACAGTCCCTTACCCAACCAACCTCTCAGACCATAATTCACCCTCTCTTTCTACCACAGCCCATTCCCTCACAGCCCATTCCCTCGTCTGCACCGACTGAGAGTTTGGAGACCTGGAATGCCATTCACGCATCTCCTCTAGGTATGCATCTTTCTTCTTCTTGTTCTTCAATTTCTTTACCTAATATGCCTGCAGATGCTCATACTCCTTCTCATAACCATGTTAATTCTGAGGAAACCTATATTGCCACTGCTGCCTCGTCTCCATCCATGCCACAAGTTTCTGTTCCCACCCGAACCCATTCAATGACAACACGGTCGATGAACAATATTCACAAACCCAAACAACTCAATACCATTTCAAAACACCCTCTCCCATCCACCCTTGAACCCACCTCTATGACCCAAGCCCTTTCTCACCCTGATTGGCGCTCGGCCATGGCTGCTGAGATAACAGCCCTTGTGCGCCATGAAACATGGCACTTAGTTCCACCGCCCACTAACTGCAACCCAATCGGTTGTAAATGGGTGTTTAGGATCAAACGCAAGGCTGATGGTACAGTGGAAAAATTGAAGGAACGCTTGGTTAAACCAGCCACAGTTCGAACTGTGTTAAGCATTGCGGTAATGAATGGTTGGCTGCTTAAACAATTGGATGTGAATAATGTATTTTTACATGGCTCTTTGCAGGAACAGGTTTTCATGACACAACCCCCGGTTTCAAAGATCCCCAAAACACCTCCTTTGTGTGCAAGTTGCAGAAAACAATCTACGGTTTGAAACAGGCCCCTAGGGCTTGGTACTCTGCGTTGAAACTGTCTATTATTGCTATTGGTTTTTCTATTTCACAGGCCGATTCCTCACTTTTTGTTTACCACCATAACTCAATTATTTGCTATATACTTGTGTATGTTGATGATTTGATTTTGACAGGAAATGATCAAAACTTTGTGGCTCATATGGTGTTGAAACTTGGTGCAAATTTCTCATTAAAAGACTTGGGTCCCCTTCACTTCTTCCTGGTTGTTGAAGTTGTTCCCACCTCAACTGGTCTTTTCCTTTCCCAGTATTAATATATCCGAGAACTATTGGACAGCACACGCATGGCTGCTGCTAAGGCTGTCTCCACTCCCCTGTCTACAACACAATCGCTGAGCTTGTTGGATGGAATGGCCGTAGTAGATCCCACTCCCTATCGTCAGCTCATCGAAAGCCTCCAGTATCTCTCTCTTACCAGGCCCGACATATCATTTGTCGTCAACAAATTGTCGCAATTCATGCACAAACCGACGGAAATGCACTGGACTGCAGCAAAAAGGCTTCTCCGGTACCTCAAGAATACCATCTTCTTTGGCATTAACATCAACAAATATCCAGCTCCCTCACTCACAACTTTTAGTGATGCCGACTAGGCTGGGGATGTTGATGACCGATCCTCTACATCTTGCCTACATTACTTTCCTCGGGTGCAACCCTATCTCATGGAAATCAACCAAAAAAAGTGTTGTTGCCCGCTCCAGCACTCAAGCTGAGTATCGAGCCCTTGCAAATGGTGCATCTGAAACTCTTTGGTTAATTGCTCTACTCAAGGAACTCGGTATCTCCCTCACTCAAACCCCTGCTCTCCTCTGTGATAACATTGACGCTACTCACCTCAGTTTCAATCCCGTCCAGCACTCGCGGATGAAACATATCTAAATTGACCTCCACTTCATCCGAGATCATGTGCAGAAAGGAACATTTACTGTGCGTCATGTCCACACTCAAGACCAACTAGCTGACTTGATGACAAAACCCCTTTCCCGGGAGCGAACTGCCTTCCTAAGAAGCAAAATTGGTCTTACCGACGGAAGCCCATTTTTGCTGGGACGTATTAAGGAAAGTGATCCAGTTCAGCACAACGGTCACATTCCAACAACTATCAAGGAAGGAAATCATGCAATGATCTCAGAAACCAAGAATAGAAACAACCCGTTACAATAATTTAAAGCATTCATCTATACAAATCTTCCCTTAGTTAAATTCCTGTAATCTCTATATAAAAGTAACACTGTTGTATATATCTGTGTGCTGCAATATACAAGTATAATTTGTTTTACAGAACATTGATCTTGTGTTGAGTTGTTGAGTTTTTTATATATGATTCGCTGTTGTGACTATTATAGTAAATAATAATAATAATAATAATAATAATAATAATAATAAATAAATTAGCTGAATCAATATTCTCTTATTTTTACTGATAATAATACAAACGCTTTATTTTTCTTTTTCTTTTTTGACTAAATCGTCATCCTAATATTATGTAAGATATAAATAAAAGTCTATGGTCTTGCCGTCAACAAAATAATAAGTTTCGGGTTGGATGAGTTGAAATCTTTCTTTCTTACATAAATAGGCTAGCATGAGTTCAAGTCCTAGAAATTTTATTATGAAATAATTACAGAACAGAAGTAGTGGGGTTGTGTTTAGGCAATCAGTATTAGGGTACTTGTTAAGAAACAGCCGGTGAAATCGAATGCTTAGAGGGGAATCTCTACCACAAATTGTCATGCCAGAGTTTTGATTTTCACCCATCCCCGACAGAAACTCTCACAACTTGCTTAACAGCAACTACCAAAATTTGAGGACTCGGAAAATGAAGCCATTAATTATATGTTTAAAATTTAGCATTATGATCAGATACCAAAAATCCCCAGAGGGCCCAAACCTATTTGAAAAGAAGGGCCTGGTTCAATGCTGTACCTGTCCCAAGATCAGCACCACCTTCGTGCTTTGGAACATTAAAAACATTCCTCTGAGTCATGCAAAGTGTTCTGCCTCTCCAATCCCAGAGAATCTATCCTGGATATTTAACATTGTTTTTGCTACACCTTCGGGAGTTTTAAAGATAGAGACATAGAAGATAGGGATCAGATTTGCAAGTGCCGACTTGATCAGTGCTAATCTTCCTCAGGAGATGAACTTCCTTGCCCTGAGTTTTGCAGATCTTTTCAATAATAGGTTGCAAGGGGAATCTCTTTTCGAATTAGATTTTGAAGGAAGCCCAACATACCGAGTAGGAAGCTCATCAACTTTACACCTCAATTGATTGGCCGCAATCTGACGACTGGAAATAGTTGATGCCCACAGAAGATAGTGAATCCTTGACAGATATCTCTAAAAACTTGGAATCTTAGATAGGAATTTTCAGAGAGTTTATATAAAATTATTCAAATAGTCCCCGATCTAATTAAGCCGTAGGGAAACCCTCCTTATCTGCATATTTTTGGTGAACCACATTTGAGGCAACGAGAACGGCAAGCCATCATTTCGGATTGCAAACGGTGCCCTGTTTCTTTTCATTACTGGACAACTTCTTACAACTGAGTGACCTCCTTCTGACCTCTTGCAAATTCATTAATATTCCACTTCCACAGCACTATTTTAAAAATATAGAAAATAAAAATAATAAAAATATAATCGTTTTAAATTTCCAGCCAAAAAAAAAAAACTCTAAAAAATGATCGTTGGTGCAGTGTGAAACACCACCTGAACAGGTTATAGAACTGAGTTTCTCACTCGTTAATGATAGTTAAGGGTGGAATCAAATCTTTTTAGAAATGATATTAAGGGTGAACCATGGGGTAGAAAGTATAAATTAAAGAATCTAGAGCGATGCAAAATAAAAGTTGCCGTTTCCAGCAGTTCGTATTTTGACCTATTCCAAAAAATGAGATTACATTGCAAGAGGCAACTGGATGGTTGAATCATTTGCTTTCAGGTGGCCGCGTAGCATCGATTCTAGTCATTTCATGATCATTTAAGAATTATTATTTTTTAAATTTATTTTTGTTTAGTAAAATAATTTTTTTTTTATTTTTTTTGGAAATTATATTCATTATAGCATATAAAAATAGTCTATAAATACACAAAAAATAATAATTAAAAATAAAAAAATTCAATATTTTTCAAAAAAAAATTTAAAACGAAATGATAAACTACTTAGTTTTGACCAGTAGAGATAGGATAGAACCTTGCAGACATGTTGAATCAATGGAGTCCTGGAATTAGCCTTAGATTGATCCACTTCTCCATTTTCTGTAATAAAATCACTTGCTTGATTTTAATGTTTTTCTCTACACCATCTCAAATATCTTCAACCAATGGTAAAAGTGTACAAGGTTTTGAATAAAGACAAATTAAATCACATCTTAAACAATTGTATCTTCAACCTTGTATGTTAATTTCCCCCGTTTAAACTACTATCTATTAGAAAAATCAACTAAATTGTTGTGGTGTTTTCTTTCCTTTTCTTATAATGTTGTGTTTCAGGATCTGGTAAAAAAAATTTATTGGTGAATGACTCTTCTTTCAAGGTTTTTATTACCTTTCTAAAATTTTTTGTATTCCAAGGAGTTTTCAACAATGAAATTACTACTTCTCTTTTCAGACCACAAAATTTAACTTTCGGTAACGGGTATTTTAGATATTTTCAAGGTACATGTGTGGTATTTTAATATTATTTGGTGGTGTTTTGGTATTTTCAATATCTTTTTGCATAGTTAAACTATCTATTTACCTTTAGGAGCTGGCAGAAAAAAATGAGGGTTGGTTGAGAGTATTTTTGGGTTTTTACATATTTGTGCACAATGAAATTACTTAAATATCCTCGGCAAATACTAAAACAAAGGCCTCTAGCTGAGGGGATGGTGATACTTTCACGTCTCGTATTTTCGTGGTTAATGCTGGCTCAGGAACATTTAGATAATTTCATATTTTTAATATTTTTTTTCAAAGTTATTGCAGGTGCATTATACAGACTCATCGTCATTTTTCACACCTACATGCTTGTCAACACAACCGAGCGGCGTCTATAAGTGATGGAAAATGCCTATCACTGGGTTCGTCGTCGTGTCCTCTTCTTCCCATTATGGCCTGTGTATTGTGAAGATAGTTGAGAAATCGTCAATTGATGTTTTTTCTTCCCCTTTTTTCTCTCCTACAGTTGGTAAATACATGACGGTCCTTTTATGTTATTGGTTGTTTTATGTAGGCCTTAGTGTTTTGATTTTGTTTTTCTTCTTGATTTCTTCAATAGATATTTGATTGTTTTCAATTCATCATATATGTTGTCTTTCATTTCAAACCTTATTCTTTTGATTTTTTGTATATTTTTGGTTCCTTTATTTTTTTTTTTGATTTGTAGATTTAAATTGTTTCAATTTTTGGCCTTTACTCTCTTAATATTTTATTTAGAATTAATTTTTTTGGTTGTTTTGGTCTTTCTTGGATAATGTTTTTTATCAGTATTTATGCATTTATTCCTTTTGTTTTTGTTTTTATTTTTATTTTTAGTCATTTTTTTGTTGGAATTTATTTTTATTCCGTTCACTTCTGAAATTTTAATATATGTTGGTGATCATTTTAGAATTAATATTTCTTTCTTTTTTTCCTTTTTTTTAGTGTTTTTTGTTATTTTTATTTGTTCTTCGTATTAGATGATTTTTTACACTCATAATATTGTTTTTTTGATTATTTGTTAGCTCTTTTGTTAAAGTTTTGTTTTTTTATTCTTGGAGATAATTTTATGGTTCCATTATTTGCGCAATAATCATGATAATTTTAGTGATTTTTTTATTGTTTTCTTGTTTTTTTTTTTTGGTAAACATGTTTATTTTTTTCTTCAAGGATAATTTAATTATTCTAATTGTTTGGACAATAATTGTGATAACAATTTTAGCTATTATAGTCATGATTATGGTAACGTAGCAATGAATTTTCAATAATATTGTCATCTTATCATAGGTAGAAGATCAATGATTTTTATTGTAGTGTAGTTATCGCAGGTGTTTTTGTAATTTATATTTTATTATTATTTTTAATTTAAATTAGATTATGAAATGAACTAATTCTAATGTAGTGAATTCAATGATTCAGGATTCGAATCTTGCTTTTTTTTAATGATGATGATAATTTTTTGATGGTAATTTCGTTGAAACATGTTAAACAAATAAATATATATCAATTTAAAATTTATATATTTTATTGAAAACTTGCACTCTTCAGGAATTCTGCATGAATTTATTATTTTATCCAAATTTATAATATAATAAAAAAAATCTTACACTTAATATTTTTTAATTTTAAAAAATATAGTTCTGGCCGTGGTAAGGCTCATGTAAATGGCTAGTGTATGTGTGGGCATATTTTTCGTATGAGATAAAAATATAAGAAATATAATTCAATTAGATAAAAATTGAATATCACATGTTTATTGAGACAAACTTCAGTACAGTTTATTTTGCCATCATATTGAGGTTGAATGTCTTTTCAGATGAGTCTCATACAAATTATTTATGATAAATATGTTTATTATTCACAATGAAAATGGATTTTTCGACCCAAAAAAATAAATAATAAATAAATATTACAATGTTTTCCATAAAAAATATATTTTACAATAATTATCTTAAAAACAATATTTCTTATGATAATTTTTATATTTGAATAAAATAAAAAAAATATTTTTATAATTTTATTTTCACAAATATAAAAATTATCATAAGAAATATTGTTTTTAGCTCATGAGAAGAATCTTTCTAGTTGATTTATAATAAAACTTAAATTGATAACACTAACTAAATATAAATAATAACAAAATAAATCCGATAAACTTTGTTATTCACGAAAAGGCGTTTATATTGTGTATTTGACTCATCTAAGTCATGAAATGATGTATTGATTGGCGTGGGAATTGAAGTTGTACAGTAGGATCTAGGTAAATGAGGTTGGAATTGTTTTTAAAATATTTTTTATTTGAAAATATATTGTTTTAATATGGATGCACAAATTTTTTTTAAAAATATAATATAAAGAAAACAAATTCAAAATTTAATGATAACCTTGTTCTAACTAGAATCCCAACTCCCACGGCCTTACTCTTCTTAGCTTCTATGGGAGACATTAATGATCAAATAGAAATTACGTGCAAATTAGATAGAATATATGCTAATAATAAATGGATAGATAATTATAGAATCTGATATTGAACATCGTTGCAATTAAATTAATTAAATTAAGAGGTTGAAATGTGATGATAATATTTTCATATTATTTAATTAAATATAATACTATAATATGAATGTGATAAAATATATTTAAAAACTAGTAAAATGAAATTATGAAATGTTTAAAGAGATTTTTTTGGGGGAAATATGATTCTGTCCCCAGCCCTTCTTTTTAAACGTAAACAACTGGCTAAGAGAATTTATATAATTAAAATAACATTTTATATTCTCAAGACATAAGAAACCGAGATAGTGAAGACAAGTAAATTAAAATTCAACATGGAATAAGATATAATTGTATTTGACAAGGATGTTTAAAATAGAATGACTATCTCTGTATTTTATTTGGTCAATGATAGATAAGATAAATAAAATATAATATTTTGTATTTTTAATATTTATTATAATCAAACTTATGTTTTTTGTTAAATTAGATTTTTTAAATTTTAACTTACATTGAGAGATGAAATTAATAATAGTATAATAACTCTATCTATAAAACCCGGATCGACTCAACAACTAACTCTAGAGCCGGGAAAACTAAGGATCTTAACTAGTATGATTTAGGGGGTGTATAGGAGAGTGGTTGAGATTGTGTTTTTTTTAGTACTTTTTATTCAGAAAAATATCAGAATAATATATATTTTTTTATTTTTTTAAAAATTATTTTTGATATTAGTATATTAAAATAATTTAAAAACACAAAAAAAAACTTAATTTAAAGTAAAAAAATAAAAAAATTTAATTTTTTTTGAAAGCATTTTTGAAACGCAATGCTAAATAGAAATAGACAGATAGAAAAAATAGATGGATGGTTAATAGAGCTAATCTAGTAAAAAAAAAAAAAACTAGATCGACCTATGATTTCAAAAATGGAGGAAAAACCTTGTAACTTTGTATTTTGAAAAGAATTTTTTTATCAAAACATTTTTTTAAATAGGGTTGACACTCCCTATTTGTGATCTTCAAAGAATGCGACATGATGAAAAAGTGTTTTCGATATACATAGTAGGTTTCAAGTTTGAGTTAGAGCGTACATCCTTTGTAAAAGCCTGAAACAATCAGTATTTTACTCACTCACCTATATCCATAAAATACATTTTTCAGATACAAGGTTTCCTCACATCCAAAAATAAATCTTCCTATTTGTGATCAGATACTTGTTTTGGAACAACTTCCGAGTTGATTTTAAAACACTGACGACAATTATTTTATCTTTATATGTTTTATTTTTATAAATTTGGACTCATAAGATTTTGGTATAAGAATATGAATCTTATTAATGAAATATTTTTCTTTGTATCTCATGTTTTGAAATGATATAAATTCATTATATAACCCTTTTCTTCCCCTTACGGTGTAATCAAATGAAACGTACAATAATATCCCTTTATCAATGTCAAGCGAAGACAAGCTGACGAGAGATCTTGACACATGGACATATTCAACCCCAGCTATTGGCTGTCCTTTAGAATTGCTTTTCTTAAGCGACACCTCATTGTCGGGTATGGCGGATAATTCGTAGCCCCGTTTCCATCCACGTGTACCCACCTTCTCCGCCCACTGTCCACGTGTCCTGTCCCTTGTCAGTCCCCAAATTTACACTTTTGCACTCAAGAATCCTAAGCGCTCCCATACATTTTAGTCCGTTAACAGAAACATCATTTGCTTCATCATCAATATCTTAATTAATCGACGCATAGAATCCAAGTCTGTTTAAAAAACAAGTAAAACCCTACTTTCTCAGCCTCTCTCAATTACCCTTTTCCTATATATTTATTGTTTTCTGGGTCTGTAGGTACTGTTTGGTTTTCTATCTACCATGGCCACCGTATCAGTGTCCCATGCATGCTCTTCTTTAGCCCTCTCCAACCAAGCCAGAGCAGCAGATCCTTGGCCATGCTCCCTTGTTCCTTACTGAGTTCATAAGCTCTCTTTGGTCTTCTATCTTCTCTTTTGTTTTCTTTTCTTTTGCAGAGATATAAACATGATTATGGGCGGTGGAGAAAAGAGCCTGAAGAACTTCCACCTGCCGCATCTTAATCATCAGCATCACAGGAAGCAAGCGAGAGATGTTCCGAGAGGGTGCTTGGCAATCAAGGTGGGCCAGGGAGAGGAGCAGCAGAGATTTGTAGTGCCTGTCATATACTTCAATCACCCACTGTTCATACAGTTATTGAAGGAAGCAGAAGAAGAATATGGTTTTGATCAGAAAGGCACCATCACTATCCCTTGTCATGTGGACGAGTTTAGGTACGTTCAAGGCATGATTGACAGGGAAAAGTCCATCCAACACCACCATGCTGGATGTTTTAGGGTTTGATGGTAGCATACCATGAAAAGATCGATCGTGGTGGGTTGTGGCGCCGAACAGGCCTAACCCCATGATTTAGGTTCAGTCTTTTTATTCGGATGTCTAGATTTAGGTGCTCCTTTTTTAGGTTTTTTTTTTTTTCTTTCTGGTTCTTGATGGCTGGACGACGAGGAAGATGATGATGATCAGGATGGTGCGATCATGACGACGCAATATGTTGATGCAATTGTATTATTGATTTCGTTTCTTTTCTTTGTTAGGAACCAAAATGTGCGACGGAAAAAGCTGAAGTAAATGCTTTTCTTTTCTTTTCTTTTCCTTTCATGAGGATGAGACCCTTTGAAAATTTTAATGGCGATGACATCATATGCACAGCACCGAGAAGGAGAGAATAGACAAGGCTGGCCAATTGTAGGGCCATTTTAGCAGTTTCTTTTGAAGACTTTAAATTTGCTGGCTTAGTTCAATAATGACCGCTTACAAAGACTGAACATGTATTGGATACAATAATAACAACAACAATAATAATCATGACGCAGCACTTAACAAAGACAGCCCGAGAACTCTATTCAATGACTTTTCCTGTGGTCGGTAAACATTGCTCTTACCATAATTAACGCCTTGATCACCTTTCTTGATCAGTTTGCTATACTGCATTGGAAAGGATAAAATAATTGGAATGGTCTTTGAACTGAAGGATAGGGTTAGTCGATGGAGCCATAACTGCAGCAAAACGTATGTGAATAGCGGGGGGAAAACGGCAGTTGTTGCCGCTGCTTGGAGACTTGGACGGCATTGAATTGGGTAGGTGAAGAGGGTTATGGAGTCAAAGAAATAGCCAGTGGTCGGTGCCCGCCACGTAAGGTAAGTTTTCCGGTCGACGAATATTACATGTAGGACCCCCCCCCCCCCGGCACATGTGTAAGCCTTGAACATAAGACCCAATTCTGAACACTTTTCTGAACCTTTTACAGCCTAGTACTAGATAAATATCTTATCTTGATGCGAGCCTTTTTTTTTTAATATAAAAAAATATTTATATAAGTAATATAACTCAGAACATTGCGGGGGCCTGTGGTGGGGTTTGACTGTTTTGGATATGCTTACTGTCATTGATAATTTGTGTAAAATACATAAAACATTTAATTATTTTCCAAATTGATTGATTAGTAGGGATAAGGACTACTTTTTAAGTTTCCCATTTTTTTATTTTTCATTTAATATGATTGATGATGATTTCGATCTAATCACTAAGATAATGACAATGCGAAGCAAATAAATATCCCCATGGAATCATTTTATCAGATAATATTTAACTTTTCTATCTCGTTGCCTTTGTTGTTGTCGGGATTTTTTTATTATTATTAAAGATTAAAACCACAGTGTTCCAAATATTTTCATGTTTTTGAATTTGAGTTTTCTGCTGTTCCTTTTCTCCATTTGCATTGTTTGTTTTTGGCTCGGGAATGCTGGCTAGCGATGTTCATACACTGTAATTAACAAGTTTAAGTGGATTGCAAACCATTTTCAGTTTCTAATGAATGTGTTTTGATTTAAAAAGAAACTATTTTAACACCCGCCCGCCCACCCACCCATGCATGCATGCATGATTCAGTTTCTAAATCTAATAATATTTTGGTAAATATTATTCAGTTTATCTTATGCTTAATTTTGAAAATAAGGAGTTGGACATAGTATGATCTCTTTCTAGTATTAGATTTTGTTGTCAATTAAATAATGGATATGTAATTAATAAGACAATTGTGCACTCATGATGTAGCATGACAGACAAAAAATATATATTAAAAATACCTACAAAATACTATTTCCTTTCAATTATACACACACAATTTAGTGTTTAGTTTATTGAAGATTAAATTTTATAATTAATTATGGTTTGTTTTATTTGTAGTTAACTCAATTTTATAGCATGTGACTCGAAGTTTTTTTTATTTCATCATTTCATATTGAATTGATTGGGAATTAAACATCATAATTTATTTAGTTTTTTTTAAGGTAATCCTGATCTTATAACTTGGATCGTGTATATTAACTTTATCCCAACTCTTGCTCTCCACCATGCAAAAGTATATAATATATAGTGAATGGAATCCAACCAAATCAATTATATACTTTTAAAGAAAAGAGATGTGATATATGAAAGTTCATATTTATTTTAAGCCTTTTAAAGCGGTGCATGATTCGATTTCTTGAAGCTAAGAATACTGACAAATACACAGGACACTTTACTTCTAAGAAATTAATAATCAATATGTTTATCTTGTAAAATGTTAATCGCTATTAAATTATTTCACATTTCTATATATAATGTAAATTAAGAAAAATATATCGGTATTGATTTTTTTATAAAATGATAAAGTACTGATTTCAAAATATAAATGTAAAAATTATATAATAAAAATGAAATGCTCAACCAACCAATACAAATTCTCCTTGTGGTGTCCTCCTAACATATTAAACTAGTAAAAAATAAATATACTTGCTCCTCAAAAATGTTATTATAGATTAAGTGAATGCTAAAAGTATGGAATAAAGAATTCAATTATTAATTGAAATCAAAATGAATAACGTGTAACCAATGTGTCAGTTAATAAATTATACACAGTGATTTTCATTAAATTGTAAGAGCTAGTTCTTGATTAGAAATATCTTTTTGTAAATCTAGAGTTAAGTATAAAACTAACAAATTGATAAGTTTTAGTATTTCACAGTGCAAGCTAATCAAAACAAAGAAACAAGTAAATAATAATAATAATAATTAATGGTTGATCTATAATTCAACAAGAAATATATATTTCTAATATAATCATTCACAGAAACTTGAATTATAGTGATAGTTTCAAAATAAAAGCAACTGTGACTGCAGCTATAGTTATATAGTGTCGATAAGTTTACATTAACCAAAAGCAAGTGAATATATATAGCAAGAAATAGTGTTTTTCATAAAATCTTGGCTGATACGACACCAAAAACTTTTACGTGTTCATATAGGTATTTTTAGGGTTTGTTTTTGAAGGAGAAGCTTCATGGAACATGGTTTGATCACAGAATTAGTTGTATAGAGTAAACAGGTGTCATAAAATCAATTTTAAATGTTCTTGGTAAACATCAATGTGATGAAGATGACCAGTTAGTAGCCGATAGGAAGTTTTAAATTGTTTAATCATTTGATAATCTCCAAGCCGCTTGGTTTTAGTTGAACTGCCCGCTTGACTGTAGATATGTACTGAATATTGGACGGCTTCAGGATCATATATTTAATCCTACCTTCTCTCTTTCTGGGCAACTTGTCAAACTTCTTATCGCTGCAGTTGCTAGGTCAACTGATGTTCTCTCTCTGCTCTAATTTAATTTTATCAATAATTGAAGCTATTTACTCGTCTTTTTTTAGCAAGCATTGTTAGAGGCATGGAGAGTCCCACCTGCATGCCATATATATATATATATATAGGCATTGTTAGAGGCATGGAGAGTCCCACCTGCATGCCATATATTATAAGCATTGTTAGAGGCATGGAGAGTCCCACCTGCTTGCTAAAAAAGACGAATAAATAGCTTCAATTATTGATAAAATTAAATATATAAACACAAAGAAAATGTGATGGATGTTGGCAAGGTTATCAAAATCGCGATTTTGACACGAAACGGATAGGGTTTCGAAAAATCGGAATACAATATAGCATAATTATAGCCATAAAATTTCATTAGTTAAGGTTCATACATGATTCAAAATAACTTAAAAATATATTATAAAACAATTATGTCCATAAAATTTCATTAGATAAAAACTAACAAATTTAAAATAAATGTTTTGTTGGTGTGCTATAAAAAATAAAAAAAAATTATTTTTAAATCAGGACATGAAAATGATATAAAAATATAAAAAATAATTTAAAGTATCTTAATTTAATATAAATTTAATTTAATTCTTACTCTTTTGTATCTTAATAGTAAACTAGTTTATTAACCAAACCATAATTACTGTCACCCAAGCAACTACAATTAAAGCACCACGCAAATCAACAAAAAGCCTCATGGTTTGATAAAAAAGAAGCAAGAGATAATGGAAAAAAACAATTATTAAAATCTTTCTTAATAATACCCACACTCGTCCTTTCTTACTCTCTATGGGCAGCCCGAACTCACGATCTTTTGAAAATTTACATTGAGAATCGATCTTCCCTAAACCTGGCTGAAAAATTATGGGCAGTTAGTGAATAGTCGTCTTGCCACACCAGTACTCTCTGAGAGCTCTTTCTTTTGGTGAAGATTTTTTTTTCTATATCTTCTAGACTCTCTCTTCTATCTCTGTGATCAAGATCCAACAATCCAAAATGTATGGAGCTCTTGACGCTTGTTTATTCAAGTTTTAGAGCCTAAAATCTCCAGATCTGTTCTCTCTGTGCTTAAATCTTCATTCCCGGTAGGCTTCACCTCTCAGATTATCTTCCTTGTGTGCTTGCTTTTTTGCAGTTCTGCTCCTGGGAAATGGCTTTCATTTTTAAAATTTTGAAAGATTTGAGAGGATCGTGAAATCGGACCGATCCGGTTTGACCAAGTTTGACCGGATTCGATTTTTCTTTCCAGTTCAACCAGTTTTGCTGAGCCAACTCGCAAACTCGTACGAGTTGACTCGCGAGTTTGATTATCCTGGATGTTGGAAATTACCATTTGTGCCCCTCATGACACACCCATATTCTTGATTATGCAATCCCATGACCATGGAGATAGGTCATGGGGTTTGATCATAGGGATCAATTGATTGATCATGGGGATCAATTAATTGATCATGGATAATTATCTCCTTGATGGAAGGAGAAAATTGGAAAATAAATTAATAAGTGGGGTTCTTGATCTACCTATAAATAATAGCTTGTGTACTCCAGCTACGACTATTCATAGACATAGATCAGAAGGCTCTTCTCATAAAATATTTATTTTGTATTATTGTTGCCGCTTTGGGATAAACTTTACTGTTGCTGCTTTATTGGGATTATTTTTCAGTACTTGAGCAACAGTGGTTGAAGGTATTTATAATCTAGATTTCGACTGCTATATATGTATTTAGCATTCGATTATCTAAAGTATGTCTATCATGTGGTATCAGAGCCCGCCTTTATGCTATTTTGCTTAGTATATTCATTAGTGATTCTCGTATATTGAATCATTTATTTTGATTTTCAATTTATGAAGTATCGTTGTTATTTTACGTCAACTATTGTAAATGACAACATGTGTAACTAAATATTCTTTATACCATGTTGTTAATGCAACAGGTGTAACTATATAAAATTAAAAAAAATAAAGTTGAAGGGATGGAGAGGCCACTGGACTCTCCCCGTCCTGTGACTAGCCCGCTGAGAGCACAAAATGCCCATCCAGGGCTGTCTGCCATACATGAAGAGGCCAGTGGCCTCTCCCACCTAATGGAGGGAGAGGTCACTAACCTCTCCCTGTGTTGTCACCAGCAACCCACATGGGTCGCTAGTGACAGCGGCGATGACCCTTAACGGGTTGTCTGCTGCATTGGAGAGGCTAGTGGCCTCTCCCAGTTGATAGAAGGAGAGGCTAGAGGCATCTCCCTCGCTAGTGATAGTACTAGCAATCTTCGGGTCGCTGGGTACTTGAAGGAAAACGGGTTATCGGGTTTTGTTTCAAACCCATATGGAACCGCGTCATTTAGTTGGTGGACTAGTTTTTGTCCAATCCGGGTGAACCGGTTTGGTCCAATTCAATACAGAACCGAACCAATAGTTGACCCAACAGTATAAAAAAAAGGAAAAAGGAAAAAGGAAAAGGGATTTATGGATGCAGGTTTCGAACTTGGGTCTCCCAAGTTAATAAATGCAACTCATCCACTATGCTGAGCTTCTTTTATAGTTACATTATGAAGTTTTTATTCCTTTTATTTTAATATAAAGTACATTATGTAGTTCTTACATTATGCTTACATTGTACATTACTTTTATGCTTATGTAATGTAGTTTTATTCCTATACTTTTATGTTGTAAGGTATTACATTATTACAGTACATTAACTTAGGAATAAATCTTGTAATTTATATTATTTAAATATAAATTAATTAATGCCTAGACAAAAGAGAAATCAATCAAACCATATATGTTAATGAATTTTATGGTAATATCCATTTTTCAATGTATAGGAAACTTTTGTCTATGAAAGTCTTGGTATTTAAGAGTGTCCATTGACACCCACCTCACTTTCCTAGGAACTTACCTAGTTATAATTTGGAAAAATACTGTTTAATTCATATTGGTTTGTTTGATTACTAAAGTACCTTATGTAGGCAGCATTAATATAATTATTAGATTAGTAATTATCATAATAATTTTAGAAATACCACAACGTCTGATTTTATAAATGATAATTACATGAAGAAAATATATGTGAACATCATAAGGAAAATTAACATCGGGTTGTAATTAATTCATATATTTAATTGTTAATCCCTATAGGGACGTTTTTTATTTTTATGACTTAATTAGAATAAGATAGTGAATTTTATATTTAAGAAATAAAATTTATCTTAGGCCCACAGGTACGGAAAATTTTATTTATTAAAATTTAAATTTACTAGACTTATTAATAAGTAATAAATTTCATGCGTGATACAATCTTTGCCCACAGATAGGTTGAAATTTATTATTAAATTAATATTGGTTAAATAAAATAAAGTTATTTCATAGCAATATAGTAATATTAGTTTCCTTGATAATTGTAGTTATTCCTTCTGCTTTGATTGAAATAGTTCAGATGCTAAATGGTAATAACTTTTCTGAATGGAAATAAAATTTGCTTTTTATATTGGGGTGCATGGAACTTGACTTGTCGCTCCGTGAGGAACAACCACCCACCCTAACGGACTCTAGTACAACACTAGAGATTGCTAAACATGAACGGTGGGAGCGATCTAATCACTTAAGTCTCATGTTTTTGAAATCTCACGTCATTAAAGGCATTCGAGGTTCAATCCTAGAATGCACCAAGGCTAAGGATTTTATCGAAGTTGTTGAGAAATAATTTATTAGTTCTTATAATGCCTTAGCCAGCATTCTAATGAAAAAGCTATCAAGCTAAAGCTGTGACAGTTTCAGAATTGTGCGAGAGCACATCATGGAAATGAGGGACGTGTCTGCTCAACTGAAATCCCTAGAGGTTGATATTTCCGAGTCATTCTTGGTGCATTTCATACTGAACTCTCTCCCATCTAAATATAGTTCTTTTAAAATTTCTTACAACACATATAAGGACAAATGGTTAGTAAATGAACTTCTTACCATGTGTGTTCAAGAAGATGAGAGTTTAAAGCATAAGAAGCCTTTAAGTGTTCATATGGCTACTCATGATAAGGAATATGCCAAGAGAGGCAATCATGGTCACAAACTCAAGAAGAATAACAAGTTATCAATAAAGAAAAATGACAAAAATGATGTTTGTTTCTTCTGCAAGAAGAGTGGGCATATGAACAAAGATTGCTAGAATTACAAAAATTGGCTCGAAAAGAGGTAATCTCTAGTTTGTCATGAATCTTTTTTTGTTGAGGCTCCTAGTAATACATGGTGGATTGATTCTGGCTCTAGTATCTATATTGTTAATACAATGCATGGTTTTCTCAACACAAGGAAACCAACAACCATGAAAAACGTGTATATTCTGGAAATAAATTGTTTTGTCAAGTTAAAGTAGTTGGGACATTTAGGTTGATTTTTAAATCCGGATATGTTTTGAATCTAGATAATTTATTTTTTATTCCGCATTTTTCAACAAACTTAATTTCTATTTCAAAATTGGATATTATTGGTTATGGTTTTTGGTTTATCAATTAAACCTTTAGTATTTTTATAGGTGAAAACTTTGTTGGTGGTGGAATAAAAATTGATGGTTTATTCAAAATTGATTTAGATCCTAACTTTGAAAACTATTATTTATCATTGCATACAAATATTGGCATAAAGAGGAGTCTTATGAATGAGAACTCTATTTGGTTGTGGCACAAGAGATTAGAATATATCTCCATAGAGAGAATCAAAAGGTTAGTAAATGATGAAGTTTTAAAAATTCTAGATTTTACTAATTTTAGAGAGAATCCACATAGATGTTACTCTATGTGGATCGCATAAAGGGAAAGCAAACCAACAAGACCACTTAAGGTGCCAAAAGGAGTTCTGACATTCTTGAGATCATACATACTGATATATGTGGAACTATTCCCTACTTAAATGGTCAAAGATATTATATATCTTTTATTGATGGCCATACAAGGTTCATGATTCTTTATCTTCTAAATGATAAGGTTGAGGCATCAAATGCTTTCAAGACCTATAAGGTTGAAGTAGAGAAACAAAAGGACAGGAAAATCAAGATCGTAAAATCTGATAAAGGCAAAGAGTACTGTGGTAAGTACACAGAAAAGAGACAAATGACAGGTCTATTTGCTAAATTCCTTAAAGAGGAAGGCATTGTTGTTTAATACACAATGCCTAGCACACCACAACAAAAAGGTGTGGCAGAAAGAAGGAATCGTACATTAATGGACATCATAAAGAGCATGATTAGTAAATCTAACTTGCCTTTATCTTTGTCGCACCCCATCGCAAGATCGCGATGACCCTCCCTGTGAGTGAGGGAAATTCAATGTTGGGAGGTATTATCTTTATTTCGGTTGAAAAGGGAGTCGCCACCAAGTATTGTGGTTACTAAGAAACCTAGACTGGTCTTTCAGAGATTCTAGAGTAACGGACTGGTTGCGTAAAGAGAAGGTTTTAGCACCCCTAGTACGCCCTACCTAAGGTAAGTTGCTTGGTGTTTTTGTTTTCTTATGATTTGTTATGATTTTGATTTTTCAAAGAATATGTTGGTGAAATGATGATGGTGTATTATCCCCGCCGAATATTTCGGGATATTGACCCCCTAGGAATTATTTATCGAAACACCAAACAGTGACTGATAACATATTATCCCTGCCGTATATTTTGGATATTGATCCCTTAGGATTTATATATCCATACACGGAACAGTGAATAATAACATACTATCCCCGCCGAATATTTTGGATATTGACCCCTTAGGATTTATTTATCCAAACACAGAACAGTGAATAATAGCATACTACACCGAACAATGAATAATAATATACTATCCCCGCCGAATATTTTGGATATTAACCCTTTAGGATTTATTTATCCAAATACAGAACAGTGAATAATAGCATACTATCCCACCGAATAGTTTGGATATTGACCCATTAGGATTTATTTATCCAAACAATGAACAATGAATAATAGCATGTTATCCCCGCCGAATATTTTGAATATTACCCTTATAATTTATTTATCCAAAATTGAACAGTGAATAATAGCATATTATCCCCACCAAATATTTTTGATATTAACCCCTTAGGATTTATTTATCTAAACACCGAATAGTGAATAAGAAATTTCCAAAAATAAGATTTTAATATTTTTGGAATATTGGTCAATACCCTTTCGATTTTTATGAACATGTTGTAAAATCTCAAGATGCAAGAAATGATCTTTCTTTGCAAAATCCATGCTAAAACACATTTTTTTCTCCGAACTCATAGATAGTATATATATTTTTGAAGGAAAATGAATATTTAAAATATGCTAGTGTATTGGCCGTATGCAGGAAAACAACACATTTTTTTTAATAAGCAATATTTTTATGCAAATTATATTTTTTTCTTTATTTTTATATTTTTCTATTTTGGTGGGATGGGCTGCCAGCTCCTCCCTACGGGGCTAGGCTTCCAGCCCGCTCACTTAAACTGACTGGGCTCCCAGTCCAAACGGGCTGGAGCCCAATTTTTGTGTTGGGTCGGGCACAAACCCGACCTGTTTGGCTCTGGAAGGGGAGTGAAATTACATATGCAACAAAGAAGATGAACAATAAAAATGGAAATTTTCGAGTGTGATGAATGGTGTACTTGTTAACATCTTTAGGTAGAGGAGGTCGAGGTGGTTCTTCTGGTCATGGTGGCGTAAAAAATGGTGGGCTGTGGTGGCCGAAAATGGCATCGAAAAGTGATGGTCACATTGTAGTTGCAGAAGCTGGTTTGTCTTTGCTTCACTGGAGACCACATCTGGATTGCTAGTTTGGAGGGGAGGATGATGGTGATGACTAGGTGGTGCTAGAGGGTCTGAACTAGCAGTCGGAGTTGACAAAGAGGGGGAGAGAGAGAACGTTGGCTTCTGGTTTTAGAGAGAGAAACGACCGAACGACCAAGAAGGAAAGAAAAAAAAGAAAATGAATGGTGATGCTGGGGGCTCTGTTTCAAGAAGATTAATTGAGTTTTTTCATGTGAAATTCACCTTGTGAATTCCTTTTATTTCCCCTTTTCACCCTCTGTTTTTTGTGTTTTTTCTTTCTCTCCTCCCTATTTTTATTCGTCCTTTTCCCTTTCTCTGTTTGTGAATTCTCTTTGTTTTGTTGTCTGCTCTCTACGTAAAATACTCTCCTTTCATATCTTCTCAATCCTCCCTTTCCCTATTATTTTTCTCCCCCTGTACTATTTCTTGCTCTTCTTCCCCCCTCTCTATCTTTCTCCTCTATCTTTTTTCCCTTCTTTCTCTGCTCTATTTTCTAGTATTTATAGTCATGCAAGGCAACCCTTCGGCTGCCCATGGCGAGCAGCAAAAGGTTGTCGCCGCCTAAATCCAACATGCTTAAACATGCAACACAGGCATGACTGAACAGTGTAGTGCAGTGCAAGCATGCTTGAACAATGCAAATTTTGAAATATTTAGGAAGGTAAGAGTATGATTTGGTTCTCAATTTATAATTGTTTGTTTAATTGCACCCTCAATTGAATTTAAACTTTTATTTTTTATGCAATTACATCCTCGTTAAAATTTCGAGAGTAACCTTAGCTTTGTGTTTTTTTTATTTTGGTCCCTAGTTTCTAATTTACACGATTTAACTCCCAATTAACCATTAGACTCTCTATTCATTCAATTTGGCCCGAGATTTAACATAATTGGCTTGGAAAAATTCGAATTCGTCTCCGAAAATTAATTATACTCTTATCAATTGAATCCGAATTAAATTTAAGAACTTGATTTCTCATCGATTAAGCCCTTAATAAAATTAATTTGGTCAATTTAAAATATAATCAAGTCCTTGCACTCAATCAAACCTTTCGATTGGACCCTAAACTAATTTTCAAAAATAATTATACTCTTAAATCAACCGACAATTAAATCAAACTGACCTATAAAAATATAATCGTACTTGTTGACTTAATTTTTACACAGATTTATCTAATAATAAATTACTTTAGCCTTGAATCTATAATTTTCTTCATTTTGCGCACAAAACAAAATACGATCGAGCTCTCAAAAACATCTAAAATTTCACCTTGATTTTCCTACCGACACCAGCCCTTTTTTTTATTTTCAGGTAGTTTTGGGGAATAATCCAAAATTATGTTATGACAATCTTTATGGAGTGAAGCCTTAAAAACTGCTGCGTATTTATAAAACCGAGTCCTATCCAAGGTTGTTCCTAAGACTCCTTTTGAATTGTGGAATGGTTGGAAGCCAAGTTTAAATCACTTACACATATGGGGTTGTCTTGCTGAAGTGAGGATTTATAATCCAAACATGAAGAAATTAGACCCAGTGATAACTAGCAATTATTTTATTGGCTATGCAGAAAACTCCAAAAGATTTAGGTTTTACTGTCCTTCTAATAGTACTAGAATTGTTGAGTCTATAAATGCAAAATTTGTAGAGGATGTTGAACCTCGTGGAAGTGTTTTCCTCCAATGATTGAATTTGAGGAAACACAAGAGTTGATTGAAACTCCTTTACGTCAAGGATGTTTGATTGTACTCAAGGAAATTCAAAATGATTACCTTGAACCACAATCAATTACAGAACAATCAACTTATGAGGAACAAGTTCAGATCGAACCTACTCAAACTCTGCCAAATACAGAGGAATTAAAATTAAGAAGGTCCTCTAAAATAATTAGACCTACAATCTCTAGTGACTATATTGTATATCTCCAAGAGTCCGATTTTGATGTTGGGCCTAAAGATTATCCAAAAACATTTTCACAAGCCATGAGCAGAAAACACTCCACATTATGGATTAATGCCATGAAAGAAGAGATTGAATCCATGGCTAAAAATCATGTATGGGATCTCGTTGACTTACCAAAGGGAGTTGTAGTCATAGGCTGCAAATGGGTTTACAAAACCAAAACAGATGCTTCCGGTAATGTTGAACAATATAAAGCTAGACTTATTGCCAAGAGTTTCACTCAAAAAGAAGGCATTGATTATCATGAAACCTTCTCTCCAGTATCTAAGAAGGATTCATTTAGGATAATCATGGCATTAGTAGCTCATTTTGATGTAGAGCTACATCAAATGGATGTGAAAAAAACCTTTTTAAACAGGGATCTTGAAGGAAGGTTTACATGAAACAACCTGAAGGTTTTGATGATAATAGTGAGAAAGCTTGCAAACTAAGGAAATCTATTTACGGACTAAAATAAGCCTCCCGTCAATGGTATATCAAATTTTACAAGGTCATTACCTAATATGGTTTCATTGAGAACCTTGTTGATCAATGTATATACCTTAAGGTTAGTGGGAGTAAAATTATTTTTTCTAGTCCTATATGTAGATGATACTTTTCTTGCAAGTAATGATTTAGGTTTGCTACATGATACCAAAGGTTTCTTCTCTCAAAACTTTGAAATGAAGGATTTGGGTAAAGCCTCTTATGTCATTGGCATAGAGATTCACGAAGATAGAAAACAAAGAATATTGAAATTGTCTCAAAAGGCTTACATTGAAAAGGTTTTAGAGAGATTCAAACTAAAAAAACTGTAACAGTTTTGTAGCACCTATCATTAAAGGGGATAGATTCAGTAATGATCAATATCCTTGAAATGCATTGGAAAAGGAACAAATGGAGGTATCCCATATTCATCTGCAGTTGGCAACCTATTGTATGAATAACTCTGCACTAGACCTGACATAGCAATGGCAGTTGGAATGTTGGGTCGATATCATAGCAACCCAGGATTGGAACATTGGAAAGTTGCTAAGAAAGTTATGCGATATTTACAAGGAATCAAACATTACAGTTTGACATACAGACACACTAACCATTTGGAGATGGTTGGATATTCGGTTTCTAACTTTGCAGGATGTGTAGATAGCAGAAATTCTACTTCAGGATATATCTTTCTTGTTGCTGGAGGGGATATATCTTGGAGAAGCAGCAAGCAGACTATATTTGCTACATCTACTATGGAGGCAGAATTTATTGTGTGCTATGAAGATACTACACAAGCATTTTGGTTGAAAATTTTTTTTAGTGGTCTCAAAATTGTAGATTCTATAGAGAGACCAATCAAGATCTTCTTCGATAATCGTGATGTCATATTATTCTCAACGAATAATAAAAGTGGAAGCAGAAGTAAACATATCAACATTAAGTACCTTCGTGTGAGAGATAATATCAAAAGGCAGAAAGTGTTTATTGAGTATATAAGTACTGAATTGATGATTGTGAATCCCATGACTAAAGGTTTACTAGTAAAGCTATTTAAAAGTCATGTGGAGAGTATGGGATTGATTGATTCATTTTGTACTTATCCTTAATTTTGTATATATATGTCAAGTTATTGTAATAAAGTTTATGCACATTTATTTCTTTATCCATGAGGATAAAAATAAAGTTTGGACTAGAATAACTTATAGGAAGTGTATTCTTAAAGTTTTGAATGCCTATATAGAACTTATTTAAGGGATATTTTATATGTAATACATGGAAGGGACTACTTATTAAATAATGGTCCTATCGCCATGATTCATGTGTAATATTCCTTATGTGAGTGGAAGGATTTCATGATCATGTTAAGAGATTAGAGCATAATAAGGAGTTTATGTGTCATAAGGGCCAAGTGGGAGAATGTTGGAAATTACCATTTGTGCCTCTCATGACACATCCATGTTCTTGATCATGCAAACACATAACCATGGAGATAGGTCATGGGGTTTGATCATGGGGATCAATTGAGTTGTCATGGGAGGAGAAAATTGGAAAATATCTCTGATCTACCTACAAATAATAGTTTGTGTACTCCATCTACGGCTACTGGTAGACATAGATCAAAAGACTCCTCTTGTAAATATTTATTTTGTATTATTGTTGCCGCTTTAGGAAAAGCTTTGTTGCTGCTGCTATATTGGGATTATTTTTCGGTTCTTGAGCAACAATGGCTGGAGATATTTATAATATAAATATTTGTTGTTATATGTATTTAGCATTTGATTATTTAAAGTATGTCTATCAATGGAAACTGAGGTTTTTTGAATTAAAAAAGATCCTGACACCTTCCATCCACAGGGGAGGAAAAAAGAAGAAGATGATAGACTGTTTTAGCCATGGTTGTCTCTTTCGGTTGAAATGACTAAAATATTTCATACCAGTTAAAAAATAAGATAAAACTGTGTATTTTTTATCTCGGTTTAAATTTTGTCTTGTTCCAGATTTTTTGACCAAATATTTGTCAAAACATTTTTGTTTCATTCCGTCTGTTCTGATTTGGCCAAATAGTATTTTTTAAAATAATAAATAATTTTACAATATTAATCATATCTCTTAATCTGTCCATTAGATTAAGATGAAATTTTACGAGTCTATATTTATATATGGTACAACCTCGAAACAACACTCCGAAATACTCTAAAACTTAAATATTCTATCCTAATTGAAAAAATAAACATCAACTAAAACAGTATTTACATCCTTGGTTTTAGCTGAAGTGTTTGAATTTTTTTAAACTGGAATTTTATTATTTTTTCAAATTCTGTCATAAATTAATTCCTATGTTTTTAAATTAATATATTTTCAAATAAAAAGAGATATAAAATCTAAACTTACCTTTTACGACGGCTTCGTTTAGTGTGCTTCAGTAATCTTAACTAGGGGTGAGCATTTTCGGTTCGGTCCGGTTTTTTATTAAAAAAGTAACCAAACCGATTTTTTGTTTTTTTTTTCAATTCAAACCGAAACCGAACCGAAAGTAATCAAAACCGGCCACTTTCGGTTCGGTTCGGTCCGGTTTGTTTGGTTAAAAAAATCATAAAACCGAATTTAGTTTTTGGGCCATCTTATGGGCCTTCTGATGGGCTTTCTGTTGGGCTTTTGATGGAGTTTATAATAAATTTTCTTATTGCTTGAAAAAATATTTTCATACCAGAACCCAAAATATTTTTAAATTTTTTTTTGCAACAAATATAAATATTAATGTATTAAATTGTTAATATAGTGTTTATTAAGTTTTTTTTAACCTTTCTAATACTTTTGTTTTGTGTAATTTAGCATGATGAGAAATAATTAAAACTACAAAAGTGAACAAATTTAAATTTAAATTACAGAAAATGCCTTCAAAGGGCTAAAAAAAACAAGCAACATTAACAGAAAAAACTTCAAGAAATACAGTCGGTTTTGAACTAATTATCATCCGACGCTAGATTTAACTTTCCACCAAAATCTACAAAAAAAACATAATAGAAATGTTAGATTGCAAATAAGTTGATTAATATTTAATAAAATAAAAATGCAAAAGTATAAGAAAATAACCTGATTCGAGTTTTTCATATTTTTCATAATCATCCATCAAGGTTGTAATGTCGATCGGGATTGATCCATGATGTAACCAATTTTGAGAACAAACAAGTGCTTGAACAGTCGCTGGAGATAAAGAACTTCGGAATTGGTCGAGTATACGACCGCCTGTGCTAAAGGATGATTCAGAAGCCACTGTGGATATAGGAATAGCTAAAACATGTTGTGCAACCTTCGAAAGTATTTTATATTTTGAACCATTACTCTTCCACCAACCTAAAATATCTAATTTATCGTCATCAGGATCCTCACAACCATCATTCAAATACCTCTCCACTTCATTTTTATTTTCTACACTATCTTCATGTTGTAAATGTCTTTTGAAGCGAGCAAAAGTATTAACATTTAACTCTGTATCATTGCAATCCATATCATTAACATCATGAATATGTCTATTAACATCCTCCACTTCATCAACTCTTAAATAAAACTCATATAGTTTTATTAAATGATCTTTCACCTTTGTTGTTAAATCTTGTGCTTGGTGATAATCATACAACTCACCAAAACAAAATTTAACATATTTCAACTTAAAACGTGGATCTAAAACATTAGCCACATACAATATGAAATTCTGATTTGCATCACAACCCCAATACTTCTCAAACTTCAACATCATTTTCATCGCCATTCCACTTAAAACATCATCTCTACTTTTACACAATTTCAACAAGTTTGTATGCATGTAAACCAATTCATTAAAGAAAGAATTTGATGTCACATGTAATGAGCCAGAAAACTTTAATGTAACTGTGTAAAAGATCTTTAAAAACTTGACCAAGATTCTACCATTTTCCCAATCCTCCGAACTAGGTGGCCCTATATTTTTTTTATTCCCTTTTTGATCAACCTCTACAAAATAACCCATATACCTAGTGTCACTCTCACCTAACCTCACAAACACCTTTTCAAATCTTTCAGCAGCATCCAACATAAGATAAGTTGAATTCCATCGAGTTGCAACATCCAAACATAATAACTTCTTACAATCTATATGCAATTTTTCTGCACACTTTTTAAATGCAAGCAGCCTCGCAGGTGAAGATCTCACAAACCTTCATCGCATTTCTAATCTTAACAACTCAAGCATTAATCTCTTTCAAACCATCACTCACAATAAGGTTTACAATATGTGCACAACATCTTACATGCAAATGATCATTTAACAATATATTAGATGACCAATCTATCATCACATTCTTCAAATATGAAATAGTCACATTATTAGAGCTTGCATTGTCTACTGTAACGGTTAAAAGTTTATCAATACCCCACTCCAACAAACAATTCTCAATCACTTGACCAATTACCTCACCAGTATGATTTGAAACTTGACAGAAATTGAGAATTCTTTTATGCAATTTCCACTCACTATCAATCCAATGAGCTGTTAAGGACATATAATTAATGTTTTGGATTGATGTCCATGTATCTGTTGTCAAACATAATCGTTGACCCCTAAGTGCTATCTTCAAATTTTCCTTCTCGTCAACATAAATTTTCAAACAGTCTTTCATAACAGTAAAACGAGAAAGACTATCAAATCTAGGTTGTATTGTCCTCAAAAATGATTTAAATCCCCTTCCCTCCACAAAATTAAAAGGCAACTCATCAATTAAAACCGAAACCGAACCGAACCGGACGATTTTTTATAATTTTTCACTCGGTTTAATCGGTTTGTTTTTTCGGTTCGGTTTTTTCGGGGTTTTTTTTCCGGTTTTATCGGTTAAATCGGTTATTCGGTTCGGTTTGCTCACCCCTAATCTTAAACCCGCCCCCCCCCCCCCAGTAGGAAGCGCTTTCGCATCCTCCTTCCACCTTTTTCTTAGCCTGCAGATTGTTATGTTTTTGGGGCCACTAAGCCTCGGAACTCGGCTCCTGATTAAAGCAAATGGCTCGAGTGGGTATTGTGTTGAGTAGAACCGATTAGCTGCTGAGAAGCCCGAACATGGACTTGTATTGATTGTCATTATGTTGAATAACATACTTTGCACAGAAATTTAAACCCCCCCACAACAAAAAAAAAAAAAAAGAAGCATGCAGGGGATTTGAAAGGGGCCACAAATCATGAGCCCACTAATGCAAAAATCCTAAAGAATATTAGAACTGTTCTTGGTTGTAGACATATATTGCTTTTATACAGTAAATTCCATTTTTTTTAAAATATATTTTATAGATTTAGCTAACAGTAAAATCCATTTTTATAAGAAATATATGTTTTAATTTAAACAGTATATCACAGATCCTTTGCTGTAGATCCCTTCAGAACTTGTAGACATACATCTTTTTCTGGACAATCTGGAGGCAGGCACCAGAGTCAATTCAATTGATTTGGTCTTCAGAATTCTCCCACCATCTATAGTGACCAACCACTGCATTTCCATGATCTAGACACCTAGAATCGCAAGTGTCAACTAGCTAGGACGGGAGAATGGCAGGTTTATGTCATGTTCATCGCATCTGACTGACTTTCATCAAAGTTCATGTCACATGCATGGCATCTGACAGATTTTCATCAAAGTTCATGTCACATGCATGGCATTTGATTGATGAAAAGTAGAATGAAATACCATTGCAAGAGTTGTCATCAAAATCTTGAGTTTGAATTCCATATTAAAAAATATTGATTAGCTTGCGTACAAGTTATGCTCTCTATCTAATTCCAGGTTTCGTACGAAAATCAAACGTGTTTTTTTTCCAGGAAATTATTGTTTTTATCGCAACTGTCAAAGTAAATTGTGTTTGTCATTTGCGATTACCTAATCTATGGATTATATTGAGAGAGAAAAAACATTGAGAATATAAGATTAAGATGAAAAAATAAAAGTAATATGAAACATTGATAAATACAAAGAAATTAGATGAAAAGATTTTACTCAAAACACTTTGAAATTCATTTTCCTGTTTTTTTCCCATATTTATCCAACAAAATTCAAACGAAAGCTTAAGAAACAAATGTTTTTTTTTTGATAAATATATTAAAGAACTGCATGCAATACCTTTACATGAAAACTTGTGTTATAGTTTATCTCTTCATAATTTAATCTCTATTATCAAGGGGACATTAAAATCCATCCACCTCAACATTCCACGCATTACAAAATTACAATTGACGCTTCCAAGATGTTGATGTAGACGTTTTTTTTTTAAGAATAGTAAATCAATACATTATCTAAACCTTAATAACATGTTATGGTATAGAATTTCTTAATTGATAAAAACTATCATATGTTTTTATCTGTATTTTCCTCGTCCATGTTAAGATAAGAGCACACGTTTGCTCATGCTTGCCTCCCATAAATACATGGATTAATTCTTACTGTCACCTGCTTGGAGAAGCAATAATAAACAAGACTCGCTCTTTGTGTGAATTTGTAGAAAACTATAAAATTGAGGCATACAATCAACAATTTTCTTCAAAAAAAATATAATTTCTTAGTATAAATCAACTTCTACAAGAATTCAAGAAAGATCTCATTAAAAAAAAAGACTACTATTCACGGGCTAAAAATTGATGCAAAGTGCTGATAATCCAATCTCCATGGTTTCTCAATGAAGATTAACATGTCATGAACATCACTACAAAAGTTCAACTCAATCGGATTATAAATGCTCGTTGATCGGAGTAGTTGATCAAAACTGAATAATAAAATTCCGGAAACACTCTTTTCTTTCTCTCTATCTCTACGGCAGCTCACTTTTTCTTCTTCTTGTTTTTCTAATTTCTCTAATCTTCTTTGCAGCAAAAAAGGGTGAAGTTATTAAACCCTATTCTTCCAGATGAGTCTCTCCATATAGACTAGATCCACTTATGTTTGGGTCATTTTTTACTTAGAAGGGAAACACATCCTAACAAATCTCCCCCTTCCCAACTAGGTGGAGGGATTTGCCATCCCGGTGATTGAACAACATGTCTCAAGCTTCTCTATTGTTAGAGCCTTCATTAGCATATCAGAGTAATTATCATTGGTGTTAATTTTCTCAAAAGTTAACAACATGTTCAACCATAGAAATTGCTTGAAAGCAAGTTGTTTAAGAGTCTAGAACCAAAAAAAATTATAAAGCTCCCAATTCTAACTAGAAGTAGAGTTCTGAAAAGTATTTAACGCAACAATGTCGCACATGATCAATAATGAAAATTTTGTTTTTGATTATATGATTTTTTAATTAATTTTTATATGCTTGTTTTACTCAAATGAATTTTTAGTTTTTTAATTAATTATTTAAGGATATTTTTAAAGTTGTAAAATATATATAAACAACATACATTAATATTTAAAATTATTTTATAAAAAAAATGTAATAAAAATAATTCTTAAGAAAATTGAAAATTTAGTTAAATTTAGATTAATATAAATAAGTCATAATAAAATATAAAAAATATAACCACGGTGCTTGTTATGGAAATGAACTAAAATTTTATGGATTGGTATAAGATGGATCAAGATATGGTAGACCTAGATAGATATATTGGTAAAGATATGGGAACCATAAGTGCCATTATATATGGAAGCATTAATAAGGTCATAGGTGTTGGCATATTTTGACCCGTGTTTGATGTCTCAATGTGATATCCAAGATTATTTATTACATATTCTATTATGGAAGTCATCTTTCATTTCATTTAAAAAATAAAAACATTTTTTTTCTTTTTTTTTACCATCTCTTGCAATGTCCAATAAGATGAAATATGATATGATAATTCCACCAAGAAGGAATATAATGAAGAACTCGTATTAATATACCTTACCCTTTGTAACTCCTCCTGAAAGCACACACATGGAATAAAATGAATGATTTTCCTGATCAGTTTTATCCTTTGAAATAATCTAATTCTTACAATTTTCCTATAAAATATAAAATAAAATAATAAATTCATTTTAAAGTTAAATAATATTGAAATTATATAAATAAATATACATATAACCAATTTTATAGACTTTATACCCTAATGCAAAGCTTGGAAGACATCATCTCATAAAGATTCTTTCAACTTATTTATTCTTATTTTCAACATTAAAGAAATTATAAAACATAAATATGAAAAGTTCTTAATTCATTATCTTAAACCCAAAAAAATGAAAATCCTTAACATGCTAGCTCGATACGATTCAAATGACATTATTCCTATAGAATTAGTGTTTATTTTTCCATCTATTTTAGTTTTTTTATTCCTTCTTGCATATTTCAATCTCCTTTCGAATATCAAGAGATGGATCAAATATCTTTGATCATTTAATTCTAATAATCATTGTGGTTTTTTTATTTAACATGAATTTATTACAAGCTCGTGTCTATTGCTAGTTCAAAACAATCTTAGTCTTATATTTTCAAATATTATGAACAATCAATTCATAATTCTCGAGAATGTCCAAATGAAATACAATATATAAATTTTAGTAGAGCATTAAGCTAATAATCTTAATGAAGTCATGAAGCTTCTTTAGATACAACATTTTTATGTGCTACTAAAACCCATATGAATTCACACACAAAATACAAGTCATATATGCACCCATTTTGCATCATCATGAAATCAAATATAGTTCTCACTTAAATTAAACAACACATAATATATATATATATATATATATAAGGCCAAGAATACTCCATTTCAAAATATTAAATCTTGCCTATAATTTAATAATCATTCATACAAATCAATAATTAAGAAAAGATGCAATCAAATGAACAATCATCAATTTTCCATACCTTAAACTCTTTAAGGAGTACATCCCTGTACATTAATTAAATCTATATTTGTTTTTTCCTAAAAGTGTCATGCTTTTTTTGAAATTGGACATAAAATATCTTTGATTTCATATCCACATGATGAGTTAATGAACCTAGAAAAATATAATAACAAACTCTTATTAAAAAATATCTTTGATTTCAGCTCCCCTTAAAAAGTTAGTTTTAAATTATTTTTTTACTTCCTCTGTTGTTACATACATACAAACAAAACTCTTTTTTCTAGCAATTAGACTAAAGTTTTGCAAACTCTTTTTTTAACCCCTTGATCATAATTGTGTGGAGAAGAGGTCAAAATATGGTTTTATAGGACATTATATTAATCATCCACACCTCTCATGTTATAATCATCTCCCTCATCATATACACCCCTCTCATTAGTATTACCTCCCTCATCTTCATCTTTAATATCTTCATCATCATTATTATTACCATTAACATAATTATCTACTCTTTTATAACCCTCATAAGAATTATATTCTTCATAAATGAGTAGGTCATCTCAAGAGAAACCTTCCCAAATGTAAAGCAAATCTTGAACCCTAAAAATATGATTATGGAAAAAGGGTTAATGCATGCCAATATTTTTAGGGTACTTTGTAGAGTACACAGCTTCATCAAAGTATGTATATAATATTTTTGTAAGTTATGATGTATAGGTTTATGAGAAATGGATCCTTTGTTACTCAACCTAGATGAAGTGTGATCTAATGTAGATAAGTAGACATGTCACTCTTATAATACAATATGGATTCATAATAAGACATTCCAAAAACCAAAAGAATTATATGCAATATCATTAATAATAAATATTATGAAAAAAAATGTTAATGACATATTATAAATAATGAATATGAATCATGCTTGTCAATTCCGTTCTGTTTCGCCCGGAACATTCCGTGCTGTTAAAAAATTGAGACAAAATGGCGTCGTTTTTATCTCGGTTTTAATTCTGGTCCGTTCTAGAAATTCCGATCAAATTATGGCCGTAACGTCTCGGTACCGTTTTGGGTGTGCCATTGTGGCCTTAAAATCCTCTTTATTGTGATTTTTTTCTAATTTTGAGATTATGTTTGTTTGACTTTTTGTTTATATTGTATAATTTAAAGTTAATTTATCTAGAATATTATTTTTGCTTGTTAAATTAATATTTTAATTATATATATATATATATATATGAACAGTACAATCCTGAAACAACATGCCGAAACACTACGAAATCGGAACATGACGTTCCGATAGAAAAACCAGAACGACTACCAGAACAGTATTGACAACCTTGATATGAACTAATGAATATGACATGAAAAACCATCAGTGGAGAAATAAATATAAATCACTATTATGTTGCTAAATGATTTATGTTTTAACAATATTTTTTAATTTTGTTTTGTGATGTTTGACTTTTTGTTTATATTGTATAATTTAAAGTTAATTTATCTAGAATTTTATTTTTGCTTGTTAAATTAATATTTTAATTATATATATATATATATATATATATATATATATATATATATGAACAGTACAACCCTGAAACAACACGCCGAAACACTACGAAATCGGAACATGACGTTCCGATAAAAAAACCAGAACGACTACCAGAACAGTATTGACAACCTTGATATGAACTAATGAATATGACATGAAAAACCATCAGTGGAGAAATAAATATAAATCACTATTATGTTGCTAAATGATTTATGTTTTAACAATATTTTTTAATTTTGTTTTGTGAAATTAAATCCATTTTTAGTCTTACTTCAAATATATTTTATACTTCTCATCAATTCTAAAAGTAACATATAAAAATGACTATTAAACAATATATTTTATAATTAGTATGCAGTTAGAATCTTTATACTTTTTTTTTAATATTGATAGCATGTTTATTGTGAGTTATGTTTTTCCATGCTTATAGTGTTAAATTTATATAAACTAGTATTTTTTTAGTTAACTTTTTTGTAACATGTTTTTGTAAACAATCATATTGTTTGATAGACTTGCTAAAACCTATATTTTGATGCATTCTAATATTAATATCCTTTTGAACTAAAATAAACAAAAAAAAATAATTTTTATCTTGTATAGTTTAAATATTTATGTTATTAAGTTAATTTATCACAAGCCTTTATTTTATATCTTGCATTTTAATGGAGACAAAATATTTGCAAATATTATTGGTTATTGTTTGTTTTATATAGTTTTCATTATGTCTTATACTTCTACTCAAGATTTGGTTGTCATGATCAATATTGTTTCAGCAAGTATTAATTGGTCAGAGTTGATTCTTCTACCAACACTTGTGTGTGGTGTATGGTGAGAAAGTTAAACACTTCAACGAATTAAACTTTAAAAGATGAAATTAAAAGATGTTATCTCATTATATCATTTTAAACTCAATAAAAAAAATTAGTGAGAAAGCATAAAATCATTAGAAAGAAAGAAAAATGATCCCACTACCATAACAACTATGAATGCATTTAATCATATTGATTTCATATGTAAAAACTACATCTCGAAAAATGGGCAATGTATTAGATCATGTCTATAGTCCAATCAAAATGTAAAAGTAATATAAAAAGTTTTAGCCAAAACAATAAGGTTGAAGATGTTGGTATGAAGAAATTTAGAGGTAAGTTTCTAAATTTTAAGATAATTACTCAAGACTATAACTAGTAAAGTCCAAGAACTATAAATCATATTGCGTCAGATGCATGTCTAACATGGGAAAACTGCCGAATGAATGTCTAAACTAGTGATTCATGAACTTTACTAGTTATAGCACCTGTTTGGCATTGTGGTGGCATCCACATTTGCCAATCAGCTTTTGCATTTAGTGTTTGGTAAAGTTTTAGAAACTAATTTTTGACATGGGACCCACACAAAATTTTGATAAAAACGTCATTTGAAATAAAGCTGAAAGTTGATGCTTATGAGTTTGTGATTCCAACTTGTAGCTGATAAATAGAAACGATGATACACATTCAAATACAAAAAATAACTGTTGAAAAAAACCTAAAACATCCTCTCGTTTGCGCCTCCTCTCATCTCTAACTTTGCTCTCCCTTTGCAACTTATATACCCACAATAACCTAGAACTCCCCAGAGTTAACAAAATGCCTCCTCCCTGCGCCTCTCGTCTCTTCTCTACTTTGCAACTACCCACGTCTCCCTTTTCTCCAAAAAAAGAAAACCTAAAAAATCCTATCAATTCCTTTTCATCTGCGCCTCCTCCGTTTCTCACCTTTCTCTCCTCTGCAACTACCCATAGCTCCCCTCCCTTCACAAAATGCCTCCACACCTTACGCCTTCCGTCTCTCCCTTTTCTCTCCTCTACAACTACCCACATATCCCATCTCCTCCATTTCACACCCTCACTTCTCTTTCCTTGCAATAGACCCACAACTCCCCTTCTCCTTCACATAACACCCTCCGGTCCCTCACTTCGCGTCCTCACCAACTCTGTAAGAGATCCCTACTGGTCCTGTTTCACTTTCAAGGCAGCAAGATCCATGTATTAGCCCACCAAAGTAAGCTCTTGTTTTTGTCAACTGGTTGTATTTCCTCATGTTTGTCAATTATTTTCATGTTATTCTATTGGATTTATGTTCTGACCTGTTATGTAAACTCTATGATGTTATGCATTTGTAAGTGATGACAGTTATGATGCTAGATTATAGTTACAAGCAATGACGAGCTTATGGGCATATGGGTCTTGCATTTGCATTTTTACTGTGAGTTTGTGGATATTAAAATCTGTTAACACCCACTATATGTGTGTATGTGTAAATCTGGAAATTATAGAGAATTTTGTTAACAATTGTTGTGTTGCTGGGAAAGGATAGTGAGAAACAGAGAATGTAAACACAAAGGGAAAAGAGACCGTAATGGTTTTTGATTGATTTTGGTTATTGTTTGTTGGTAATCTAGTTTTGGGTTGTTATTTTATTGTTTGCTAGTAACCAAGGAAATTATTGTTTTCTGGTAATCAAAGAGAAGAAAAATTGCAACTCTGAAAAGTGGTGTGTGATGGGGCAAGTTGGAGGATTGAAGAGCATTTTCGGTTCGATTCGGTTTTTATCAAAAAAATAATCAAACCGAATTTTTTTAAAAAACAAAAATCCAAACGAAAACCGAACCAAACATATCAAAAACCGACCACTTTCGGTTCGGTTCGGTTCGGTTTTTATGATGCAAAAATTGAAAAAAAAACCAAATTTAGGTTTTGGGCCATCTGATGGGCTTTCTGTTGGGCTTTATAATGAATTTTCTGATGGGCTTACAAATAATATAAAGAAAAACTGATTTTCTTATATAAACCTAAAATATTTTTAATTTTTTGGCAACTAATAAAAAATATTAATATATTAAATAGTTAATATAATGTTTATTAATTTTTTTAACATGTCTAATACTTTTGTTTTGTTTAATTTAGCATGAGACGAAATAATTAAAACTACACAAGTGAACAAATTTAAATTTAAATTACAAGAAATGCCTTCAAAATAAAGAAATAGAAACAATAACATAAAAACTTCAAGAAGTACATCTGGGTTGAATTAATTATCATCTGTTGCTAGATTTAGTTGTCCACCAAATTCTACAAAAAAAAAATAGAAATGTTAGATTGAAAATAAGTTGATTAATAAATAATAAAATAAAAAAGACAAGTGTATAAGAAAAGTAACCTGATTTAAGATTTTTATATTTTTCATAATCATTCATCAATGTTGTAGTGTCGATCGGGATTGATCCATGTTGCAACCAATTTAAACATGTTAATATATATTTTTATAATTCACAATATATTTGCTGCATATATTCATAATAATTTAAACATGTTAATCATATAAACATGTTAATCATGGTGCAATATACAATGGTGAAGTCAGTAAACAACTTGATTAAACACGCTAGCTGACTTTCAATACTCAATATCATTACTGCATATGGTTTCCAATCCTTCACTTAAAGATGAAGACATTTCATAAACAAATATGAACATAACACATAGAGCACTAACTCTTTAAATACAACCAATAATCAAATGTATTGAAGAAAATGTGATTGAAATGCAGCTGCATTGTAAACGGAAATTGAAGATAGTTCAACTATGTTATTGTACAAAAGAAACAGACCGATTGGAATTAAATTCTTCGATCCATACACTGAAGCAGCAAAGAGTTCACAGCATAGGTTTATCGACAATGAGCAAAGAACAGAAAAATAAAACATTATTAAAAAAAAAATAAGTTGTATAGTCTAACAGTCTAACTCTAAATCTTATATTCAATGCAATCAATGTTCTTGAGAAACAACAGAATTAAAAAAAAAAAAGATTGAAGGCATTTTACAAAACAAAACAAGAGCTGTAGAATGTAGAGACAAATAAAACAAGTTATAAAATATACAAACCCAGAATCAACACAGAGTGTGATAAAATCATCCACTAATGATTAACAGTTTACTTAATTTTCTAAAGTCCACACGAACCTAGAATCAACGTATAATCATACATAGAAAGGTCCAAACTATTATACACAGAGCTAGCATGACATAAGCAAATCATACACATAAGCAAATACGAACTTTTAAAAACCATTAGCTTTGTAAATTTCCACAGAGCTCAAGTAACCATGAATTACCCATGGTCAATTTCAACACTATCCCGTTCTTTGTGCCCAGAAACAGAAACTCAAGGTCCAATTTAATATATGATTCAATTAGAAAATGAAGCATAGATGATCTATGAGAGAGAATAAGAAATAAAACAGAGGTTAATTTTAGTTACCTTTTGTTAAATGCAATTGTGTCGGTCCTGTCGGATGGGGACGATAAACCTTGCCGAGAGGCGAGAGAGAGATTTTAATTGCAGAGGGAGGTGAGAGGGAGGGAGGTTTAAGTTGCAGAGAGATGCGAGAGACGAGAGGGAAGGAGATTGTTTTTTCAGAGGAGGCGAGAAAGAGGCTTCGATGAAAAGGAGGGAAGGCGAGCGAGAGGCTTGGTCACTTAGAATCCTTAGATGCAGAGGATGAGAGGAGGGGAGATGGGGAGGCGAGAGCGAGAGGCAGAAGATAAGATGAAGTAATAGGGTTTCGTATGTTTCTATTTATAATAGTATTGTCAACCGAACCAAACCGGTTTGGTTTAGTAAATCGGTTTTGTCCGTACAAAACCGAAACCAAACTGAACTGGATTTTTTTTCAAAATTTTGCACTCGGTTAAATCGGGTTTTTTTCGGTTTGGTTTGTTCAGTTTTTTTCTCAATTTTCTCGGTTTAATCGGTTGTTGGGGTTTTTTGCTCACCCCTAGGATTGACAATGTAAACCTATGTTGACTCTATTTTTTCCTTTGACATTACCTTTTTTAAACTGAATTCTTTCTTATTTTTATCATTTGGAATTGGATTTTTTTTACAATGCTTGCAAATCTAAACCTTTCTTCATCAACCACCATCTCAATGCCATCTTTCAGATCAACTCCTCTTGATATTTCCTTTTTTTCATTCCAATTTATATTTGGATTGCCCATGCAATATTAATTTAATTTTATAGATTACTAATCCTTTTCTTTTTTGCACCACGATTGTTCTGTCTTTTTGAAAGAATAAAATGAAGTGTCTATTTTTCTTGAATTATTATTTGCAATAAATTGTGATTATTTTTAAATTGATTTTCACAAGTTATATATATATATATATATATATATATATATATAAATGTGTGTATATGTCTATATCTTTAAAGTAATTTCACAAGTTAAAAACAATATGAAAATATCAGTACTCAAACACTTAAAAAAATTTCTTAACCTTCAACTCAACCACGATTAATATATATATATATATATATAAATGTGTGTATATGTCTATACCTTTAAAGTAATTTCACAAGTTAAAAACAATATGAAAATATCAGTACTCAAACACTTAAAAAAATTTCTTAACCTTCAACTCAACCACAATTTTAATCAAACACTTCACAGTTTATTTGTAATCATATCAAAAACATTTTTTTAAAATTAATTTTTTTAATCTTAACTACAAAAACAATAACAATGTTAAACATTGATTCAATCATCAGCCTGCATGAATCACTCAAAATAAGTCTCGGAGGAAACTTGCCAGCGTAGGATTCTACGCCGCCCATGCACCTTTTGTCAATATATTATAAATAAATTACGAAAAGACTGCTGGGCCGAAATTGATTCCCATTGATCGGGTCGCTTTCCTTAGGAATCGAAACAATGAAGGTCTCAGCAATGGAATCAGGGAAAGAGGCAGTAGCAAATACCTCACAGACCATCATATGAACAATATCGGAGTTAAAACTCAGAAGATAATACTCGGCATAACTCAGTACATGGATAGAATAAACACCACGGCACATGCGAGCATAAGTGATCCATATACCCTCTTTGTAGCCAATGTAAAGCAAGGAGCTCCCATCCTCTCCTTCAATTTCTATGTTCGACTAAGAGGAAATTGCCAGCCCCTATTCTCTGCCTTTGAAGTTTCAATTTTGAAGCGAACTAGTATTCCATTTCGGGTTTATATATAAAATAAATTTAAATTCAAAAATAAAATTATTTAAAATTATATCATTTCAACTTTAAACATAAGTAAAAAAAATAAGAGTTAAACTGATATAACTTGACCGACTTGATGAGCTCAAGAATAACATTAAAAATTGATAAAAAAAAAACTTTAATTAAAAAAAATCAAATTGACATTTAAAAAAATATTGAAACAACGATAGATTGAATTAACTCAGGTCAACCTAAGTTAACCTTTCAAATGTGTGACCTCCATTATAAGACCATGATAACCTTAAATAAAAAAATATATCATATTATAAAATCCAATTCATAATAAACTTGTTATTGAATAATGAAATCGAGAAAAAATTAACCAAAAAACACAATAAAATAAATTTTCTCAATAAAATTATAAACATGTATAATATTATGAAAATATCATTATCAATCTCGCAAAGTTATTATACTCACTAATTGGTCTGAAATTAACATAATCTATATATAGACTAGTCAAATGCCCGCACTACATTGCGGACGTAGTGCGGACGGAACAAATAATTTTTATCACTATTGAAATTAAAATATAATATTTAAACATGTAAAATTTAATATAATGAAAAAGATCAACATACTCTATCATAACAACAGTAACATCGAAGTCTTAATTTCTAAAATTATCATCATTATTACTGTCAAGAAAATAAATATTATTAAAAAAACCTGAGAAAAAATTAATAAGAAAACATGTAAGAACAAAACTAAAATTATTATTATTATTCTAAATATTAATATTATTATTGCTTTGATAACGTGAAAAAACGAAATTAAATCAAAGGTTGAAAAGAAGCCTAGAAACATTAACAAAAGAGCAAATAAAAAATAAAATAAATAATAAATACAATAAAAATTATTGATTGAAAAAAAAATATACTTGAGAAGAAAAAATCATGATGCGCATAAACTGACCCAGACACCTCGGTTAAGAAAAAAAATATAAGTGGCAAAACAAAATAGGGAAAAAATGTAAGAAAAAATAATGGATCCGAAGATTAGTTGTGGTGCGCGTAAGTTGGCTCGGACATCTCAGTTATTAATTTTTTTTTGTAAAAAAAACAACAACCATTTATTTAAAAAAAAACATTCATTTTTTAAAAAAGAAAACGGTTCTTTAAAAAAAACAAATCAGAAACAACAACCAGTTATTAAAAAACAAAAGACCATTTAAAAAAAACAGTTCTTAAAAAAAAATCCAAGTTTTGCGGCCAGAGCGGTTCAAAACCAAATAACTATAAAAAATTAAAATCAAAAATCAAAAGTATAAGGGCTGAAAACAAAACCAAATATATCATTAATTTAAATCAAATGAAAAAAATTGAAAAAATCAAATAAAGTATAACATCTATACATGTAAGGTTTCATATAATGAAACATATCAACACACCCTATTATAACAACAGAAATATTGAAACCTTAATATCTAAAAATATCATTATTGCTACTGTTAAAATAATAAAAATTATTAAATTACCCCGAAGAAAAAAAATAAAAAACATAAAAAAAAAGCAAGAAAAAAAAACTAAAACTATTATTCTTATTGCGTTAATAATAGAAATATTCAATCAAAGAAAAAAATAGTCAATAGCTTTAACAAAAAAACAAACAAAAAATGAAAAAAATAAAATTATAAGAAAAAAAATTGACTTCAAAATAAATAAATAAAAATAATAAAAATTAAAAAAAAATCATAAGTGAAAAAAAAATCAAACAAAAATGAAAAAAAAATATAAGCAAAAAAATGAAAAAAAAAATATAATTCACGTTAGCACTCGTTAAAGAAAGTAAATTGCATTCCAGCTAACTTTCCAGTGAGCCATAGGTATTTTGGTGTATCTTTGTGTGCAAACATATATTAATATTATTCTTTCATGTCACTATTCCAATCCACAGTGCACGAGTCTTGCGCTATAGAAAACAAATCTACAGTAAATGTGCCACGCCGTTTATTGTATAGTAATATGTTAAGAAACTCGTAATATAATTTTATTCCAATCTAACAGTAAAATTAAAAAATATAATTGATATTATAAAATTATTTATTATTTAAAAAAAATATTTGACTGTAAAATTATTATTTAAAAAAACTATTTGACCGGAACAAATCAGGCGAAACAAAACCAAAACATTTTAGCAAGAATTTGAGTTCAATTTTAAAAGAGAAAAAAACTACACTATTTTATCTAGATTTTTTAGCTAGTATAAAATAATTCAGCCAAAACTAAATAAGATCAATAATACTAGTTAATGCATAGAATATTGTAATTAATCATAAAAGATAAAGGATTGAAGATAAAAAGAGGAGTCGGAATACAAGAGATCCATGGAGGTCGGGCAAGTGTTCCTATCACGATAGCTGGATCATGTATAAACAAGGGGGTTGGCTAAGAGCACAGGAGTTCCACCTTTGAGCTTAGCTTAACAAAAAAACAAAATGTTCAGCCCATTTTACATGTAATATTCAACAACAAAATTCCAACGATTATCTTATAAACAAACGAAATCCTTTAGAGAAATAAAATACAAACATTACACAGATAAATAATGGCAGTTATCTAATTTTTTTTTTTAAAAAAAAAAACTATGTTCGACTTTTCTCTTCTTTTCTTTTCTTTTTGCAAAACCAAGAAATGAGCCACGGAAACACTTAAATTAAAAATTCGCCCCGGCAATCTCAGAAATGACTCGGCTACCCATATATTCACTTGCGAACACTTTTCTGAAACACGGCCCAAAGAAAAACAAACCCTCCAATGCCACGACTTTTTCGAGGGGGGGGAACTATATGTCAAAAGCTATAAAAAAAAACTAATGGTGTCTCGTATTTGAGCTACGCAGTGTCACACCATGTAAATATTTTGTATATCCAAGTACACTAAGCTTGCCATCTGAGCTTCTGATCCAATCTTTGATGAATGTATAGGCAGAAGGACCCACATTTAGTTCCTGCAGTGCGGAGAAATTAAAATAATTATTCAAATAGCAATGTGTAACGCAAATCAAACAGCACCAGTTGTATATACCCGCGCCAATTCTTCAACAGAGATGACTCGGTTACCCTCCAGTTCAAAATGCTCAAATGCAGCGGAGGCAATCTGCTCCCACCCCTCGAGGGCTTCTAATTGATATGTGCTGATTGCAGCAGCACAAAAATCATCGAAGTACATCCTCCTAAAGGCAAGGGATTGCATCTGAAAGAGAGGTAGGTACATTTGAAAAGGGATAGCCTTGAGGTGAGGAAAAAGGGAAGAAATTAAAACAATTCCACAACTAATATGTTTTGGTGGATTGACTATCAAAATAGACCTCAGTTAACATCATCCAAACGCAAATAGGAGCATGTATCTATTGAAATTCAAGTGGATAGAAGTAAAAGTCTCTTTCATGCAGATAAAAAATTTCTAGGTTTATTTAACTTAAAACACAGGTAGTAATTGCTGGTCGGAAGCAGAGAGCTAAATATGATTACCGTATTGAGTATTTCAGGAACCCTTGACTCTCTCATGGCATCAGTTGCATTACGAACTAAAGCCTGCAAAAAATTGCATTTTTTTTTTGGTTTAGAAGTCTTATAATCTCATTCCTACTCTAATAATAGACCTGTAGACTACAGAGATTCATTGAAATAGAAACTGTGACTGACCATTTTGAAATTGTCCAGTGAAACACTTCCATCACCATTTGGCTCTAGCAAATTGAATTGAGCTCTAAGATAGACAAGCTCATCCTCAGTCAAAGCTTTTGAGAGGGCCTGCAATAAGAACAAAATCCAAAGAAATGTCAGCTGATATACAAGATAGAACATCAACTGAACTCTTTGATATGCCTTTTGCATCAGAAACAGCAGTTGAGTCAGATAGATCTTCACTTGTACCTAACAAATAATAGCGACTCTCACTTGATGCAGCCTTAATCCATATGCATTGGACATGAAAACTGCTGTTATTTAACTTTTAGTAAAACTGTACCAAATTTACTTTTAGTTTCAGGTTCTGTTTCATTAAAGCAAAAAGATATTCTTAATAGTTTAGATAATATTAGGGGGTTTCAATAAAACAATAGATTGGGTTAGGAACCCCAACAAATGATCATAAATGGATTTTTGGTAATTAGCTGCAATAATAAAATCCACACAGCTTAAAACTTATCAGAACCAGATTTTTTATGACTAAATCCCCTCCACCCCCAACCCTCTTACAAAAGAAAAAAGGATGGGGAGATGGACAGAGAGAGCATGTGCACCAGAGACACCAAACGTTTGAAGGTTCTCTGAAGAAGGCCTTGAATCTCCATGGTGAATAATTCTTGCATTATCAGGATTGAGATACAATATAAAATCCTCAAGGTAAGGCACACACGCATGCATTTATTTTGATAAGGGAAACAAAAAGGTACCTTTAGGGCTGCACGTTTAAAAGGTGTAGCATGCAAGTACTCCTTGACTAGCTTGTAGATCAATATGTCTAAATGTATAGGATGACTATCATCCCTCAACCATGGGTGAGCTGCAATAATAGAGGTTTTTGTTAGCTAAAATAAATCAAGAAATAAGTTGTCAGATTTAAATTTCTAATGATCGTGTTCTGAATTGTCAATAAGCATGATGTAAGATGCAACATGCAAATATAAGATGATAGACTAATTTCATACTCGTGTCAAACATCCAACTATTCCAAGTGATGCATGTTTCAAAAATATTTCAGCCACTTCCACCTCCATCTGAAACCTTTAAACAACACGGACACAACCAAATAGCCCCGCAATAGTCCTTTGTTCAACTTTTTCTGCACGAGGAACTTCCAAAGGGAACAGTGTATCATATCATCAATTAAAATTATAAATCATTGATCCTTTCAATCTAACACTCTGCAACTCATCCACTGCCAATTCTCAATGGACACTTTCTTATCATAGAAAAGAATGCCATAACCTTAGAATAAACTTGCAAAACCATCTAAGCATATCCATTGCTTTGTCAATGTCATGGGAATGTTTAAACAAAGTAATAGAGGAATTACCAACTTACTTAGAGCTTGGACAGCAGTCATTCTTTTCCTGTAGTCCTTGTTCAGAAGTCTCTTCACAAAATCCTTGGCCTCTGGAGTGACAGAAGGCCAGGGTTGATCTTCATAGTTGGGATCAGATCTCAGCACTGCACGAAAAATTCCTGATTCAGTCCGTGCCCAGAAAGGCCTGCTTCCACATAGCAGGATATAGGTAATAACACCAATGCTCCATATATCTGCCTCAAGACTGTAAGATCTATGCAGAACTTCAGGAGCAACATAGTATGCACTTCCAACAATATCATTTATTCTATCATCTGCAAACAACACAGGAGTAAAACACTAAAAATTTCAGATATCAACTAATACATACAAAAATCATAAAGATAATTAAGCCATGTATTTTAAACAAGAAAAAAATGTGACAGAAAATAGTTTATCTAGTTTGGTTTAACTAGCGTTTTTATTTAGTTATTCTTACTGTTGTTGTTTTTTTTGTTAAGTAAAAAATATAGAAGTTTCCAACTTTATTTGGTGCCTATTCAAACGTACCAATTAGAGAGAGGGTTTGAAAGAACTCGGTATAGAAGAACTTCTAACTTGAGCCTGTCTTCGTTCTTCTCCTTTCTATCTGCCATTTTCTACAGTATGAAAAGGCCTAACCCCTATGGTACGAGCAACCTATTAAAAAAAGTATCTGCTTTACTCTCATTCTACTCGATGCTTTAAGCTTTTGGAGAGAATCCTTTCTGCTTTGTCCATTTCATTCAAATCGTGCAGGGAGTGAAGTATTTGGATTGGAAGTATGCCGTGACTCGCAATTAGTGGTCAATCAAACTATATGGGTTAAGCATGTGTCGAACTCATACCTTCCACTCTAGGAAGCAGTTAAGTTCTCAAGGTAAGCAAGCCAAAAGCATACCTTCCACTCTAGGAGTGAGCAAGCTGAAAGCAGGGGTTCTAGCCACGTAAGTGTTATTTTTAGGCAGTACCATTTGATGAATCTAATTTTTCTGCCTGGTAGAGCTCTAGGTTTACTTCATTTTTTTCCTTGTGGATTGAAGGAGCCCCTATTGGATCTCTACGATTTGTTTACTTCCTCTACATTCCTATATCATCATTTGCACAAATACCACAGAAATTAAAAATTGGCAGGCATGTTCATGCTCTTGTATTATCAAGGTTACTATTTTTCATAGACCCGAGTCAATTTAGCTTAATAATGTAAACCCCAAATTAGCATAACCAAATTAGCAAGGAAATAACCAGAGAAATCCTGTGAAACTTAAAATCTCAGTGCAGATAACAGATCCAAGCCATTCAATGAGATAACTTAATCAATCTATGAGTAAAGCCATGGAGGTAAGGATAGTAATTTATGTAAGCTGACCAAAAACCATGGGAAGCTTGCTTATTACCTGGCCTGATAAAGTCAGAAAGACCAAAATCAATAAGCTTCATGTCAGCATCTTCACTACCAGAAGTGAAAAGGAAATTCTGTAACAAAAGAGGATCAGTTATGAGTATGGAATGAAAAATTCTCCATGAACATTGCCAACCCTGACATCAACAATAACAATACCTTGTGATTGTTTTATGTAAAACAATAACTTTACAAGTTTAAGGGGAAAACCTCTGGTTTTAGGTCACGGTGTGCAACACCTTGAAGATGACAAAATGCAACCACACACAAGATTTGCACAATTATAGCTTTTGCATCTTCCTCTGTGTATCTTCCTCCTCTGCAGCAGAGGAAAATGTTACATTGATATATGAGTACATAACAGTTCAACCATGCAAGGGCCATTTAACAAAACATCAAATATTTATCATGGTTTTAATCTGAGGCCAAGGCAAAAATAAAAGTTTATAGACCATGCAAACTTATTGCATTACCTTGCCAAAATTCTGTCTAGAAGCTCCCCTCCCTCACACAATCTGAAAAGCAAACAGTAATCCCCAAAACATTAGACATCAAAGTTTAAAATGAGTTGACAAAATCATTCAACATAAACAAAAGTTTATACTTCTGACAAAAAAAATCCAAAATTGACATTTTTAAATACTGCCTGAAAAAACAATGGCAGATACAAGGCTAAAAATGCTTGTTATGCTCCTTCCATAAATTTAAAATAAAAATAACAAAAGACATACTCCATCACTATGTACACGTTATTGGCATCCTCAAATGCATCATAAAATTTGATCAGATGTCTATGTCCCGATAGAGCTCTCAGTATTTTTACCTCCCTGCGAACATCTTCAATTGATATAGCGGTAGTCATCTGCCAAATAAGTCTTGTGAAAATATAGATGTCACACAATACATAACGCAATCAATCCTAATTAAGAAAATAATTCAGAGATTTCATAAATCTGATTACTGAACATAAAAGAAACAAGGCAATAGTCGAAGCTATCAAGGGAAACAACTAAGTATACTTCTTAGAAATTTGAAAATAGAAGTTTAAGCAGAAATCGTCAATCATCAGCATACACAGGACACATCTAATGGAGGAAAAGGTCGCAGAATTTCCATTATGCCTTTGTGTCATACACTGGCACAAACAATGGACACTTCCCAGCTCTAGAGATTGTTACACATATTTTAAGCGTGTGAAGGAGGAATGGGAGCTTTGATTCCGATTGCCTTGAGCAGACACGTTCGCCAATGAGCACATATTCATGCATATATGTGGGTAAATTTGTATTTGTACGGGCACAAACAATGGACACTTCCCAGCTCTAGAGATTGTTACACATATTTTAGGCATGTGAGGAGGAGGAATGGGGGCTTTGATTTCGATTACCTTGAGCAGACACATGCACCAATGAGCACGCACTCATGCATGTGTGTGTGTGTGTGTGTTCATATCTGCACTATGTCAAGTTACTGGCAAATTAGCAATTGAACTTTTTTATAATTTCTACAAAAAAGGGCTCAATAGGGCTTATAAAATATGGCTTGAAAGGATTATGAATAAGTAAAAGAGTAGGGTAAACAAAGTGAAATTATAGTTTTAACTAAAATATAGCAAGAAATTCATTTCAAGGTACAGCATGCATTCATAGAGGGTGAAATGATTACCATGCATAATAAGTGATTGCAGGTTTAATTACCAAATGATTTTCCATGTAGATGAATGTAAGATGTATGAGAAGAATAGAAGAGGACCATGAAATTAAAAAATTTATATGGCATTTGCGCATACTCAAACACATACATGCATATCTTATTACAATTGACAAATAAAAAGAAGCTACTACCAGTATGTATTTGATAGTCCAAAGTATGATGCCTAAAACCTATGAAGCAAAAATACTTAATACATCTCCATAAAAGTACAAGTGTCTGAATTCTTTCTATGAATACAGATATTGGATAGTTTACTCAAAAACTTCATAGTCCAATGAGATTCAGTTTAAGCAAGTAAACGGATGATCTCAGTGACAGCACCCGAGTGATGAAAAAAAATCCACTCACATATCAAGTCATTTTTCACTGAAGAATCACAGAGTTCGAGATTTGTTTATTCTATAATGCTTAGCAAAATAAACAGTCACGCCATATCAAGTCCTTTTCATCTTTCCAGAGTCATCCTATCTGACACAACTAAAGCTGAGAAAACTATTTGCAAGTTGACTATCCTTTGTTTTATACTTGCAGTATTAGCATGCTTATATGCTGCAACAATGCCAGTGAACTCAATATGTAGCATCAAATATGAAAACTCTGGCAGGGAAATATTATCATTAATGTTTTTTCTTCAATGACAAAAATTAGGCTAAGACATGAATTACCATAAGAGCTAAGGAAGTTCTTGTTCCCAGTTGCCAGGTGCACAAATGCATATCAGGCACTGAATAACATCATTTCAGCTCATTAGATGCTTTCTTATCAATTTAAGATGCTGACCACCATATCCGTGTATTTCTCCCTCTTTGATGTACGATTCAACATTCTCACAAGTAGATAAATTCTGGGACAGATTACTTCGAATGAAAACTGAATTATCTGTAACCCTTTTTTCTTAAGGTCTAACACATACATAATTATCTGGTGTGTTTAGTTATTGTGAAGTTTTTTTTTTTCTCTGCTGACTTTTAGACATGCAAAAGGAAATATATCAGCATACCTACAGTCAGATTCCATTTACTGAATTACAGATCTTTAGATAAATATCCTCTCTGATCCTCTAAAAAATGCTTATCAAGGCGTCCCTTCTTGTGGTGCCTTCAGCTACATTCAAGTTTTTGGACACAAGCTGTCCTAACCAGATACCTCGGATACTGACAAACACTCTCCTTTGTCTCTTCCATTTTTCCCAAAATATTCACATCCATGTCACAAGCTAAGTTTGACTGCTTTTCAAAATTCTTGCCACGCATTGCAGGAATAAGTTGAAGATAAACATGAGTCAAAATTATCATTGAATCTTCCACTTCAAAAAAATAAAAAGAGAGCGATTCTCCCGTCAATGGGTTTCCTTACAAGTCAGCACCAGAACCAAACCACGCCTGAGAGTTGCCATATATAGCCGATAATATTTTAAACAACTGACTAAAATTAGCCCCAACACAACAACAACAAGGTTAAACATAACATCTACTACTCTAATTACAAATAAATAAATAAATAAAAAGCCTTCAGGAATCAAATTGAAATGAGCATATAATTAATACCTTTGCTTTTGATATAATCTTTACAGCAACAGCTTCATCTTTAAGTTCACCTTTCTTAACTCTCGCAGAACAAGTATGACCAAAATGCCCTCTTCCTATTTCCTTCCCTAGCTCATACTTAGCTCCAAAATTCTTGCTATATCCAAAACTCTTATCAAGCGACTGCTCTTGCTGCTGCTCCGCCTCCACACCGCCATGCTCCGGGATTGGTCCCTCCTTCGGCTTCCCTCTGCCACCAAGCCTCTTCACCAACGACGCCGCTATATGCTTCGCAGGCGAAGGCGGGGGGAACGGCCTCCTAAGAAATCTCCTCGGCGTAGACGCCCTCGCCGGAGACGGCGACACTCCTCCTGGAAGCGGGCTGGCGGCGACACCCTGTGGATACGGGCTCGGCCAGGGGCTCGGGTGCGTGGAAGAAGACCTGGCCGGCGTGTTCTTCACCGAGCGCACGCCGTTACGCGGGGTGGAGGAAGGCAACGGCGTTTGGTGGTTGTGATCGGTGGAGGAAGCGACGATAGTGACGTTTGTTGCGTCAGTTCTGTTAGTTGAATTAGTTTTTCCATAACACTGCCCCATCAGAAAAAATCTTACAGTCTCAGTCAAAGTCCACACATCGGACGGTTAACAAAATATTCCTCTTCCGGATCTGATCTGATCATCACCGGAGAGAAAATGTTTTTTCTAAACAAAAAAGAAGAAGAAGCAAGAGATCCAAGTCAGGAAAACGATAAAAGAAGAGAATGAAAAAGAGAGTTCAAGTCAGAAAGAGAAGAAGAGAGACAAAAGGGCTTGTCTTATGAGAGGACACAGCACACACTACACAGCTCAGGTGAAGTAATAAGTTAATAACAGTAATAGCAAAGGAAGGAAATTATATAGAGGACTTAAATCAGCATAAAATCTGCCGTTGAATTTTGTATAACCAAAAATTAATTATATTATTTATGGAAGGTGAAAATCACGATACGCGAGAGAGAGAGTGGGGTATCAATAGCAGATGGTGCTGTATACATTGATAATAATCATAATCAGAAGAAAGAACGAAAGAAATACGAGACTGTTATGAAAATAATAAATAATTAACATAACAATTAAAAGAGGCAAAAGATAAATATGTTATTTAATATAAATTCTTCTATTATTCTAAAAATATAGAATACAACACACAAGTGATCTATTTATAGGAGAAGAAAATGAACTTAAGGGTTATGGAAATTCAAAAGACTAACTCAAGAGGAATGGATATTCAATACATATAAATATAATTTAATATGTATTTATAACATTTCCCAGTAACACTTTCCCTTGAATGACCATGTACTTTAAAATTCAATGGATGACTTTATATAGATACTTCAAGATCCATATATGAATACTTTAGGATTCATTAAAACAATGTTAAATTGTCTCATTAAAACCTTCCAAAGGAAAACTCAGTGGGAAAAAAACTAAGCGAAGGCAAAAAAAAATACAATTTGTATTGACTTCCCTTCAAAAGTACATGTCTTATTACAAATCTTTAAGATGTTGCATTCCAATATTATGGACAAGTTTCTTGAAAGTTTAGGTTGGTAAAGACTTTATAAATAAGTCTGCTAAATTATCACTTGATCTGATTTATTTATATCAATTTCTCTATTTTGTAGAAGCTCGTGAGTATAAAAAAACTTTAGTGAGATATGTTTTGTTTTGTCTCCTTTAATATAGTCTCCTCTGAGTTTAGTGATATAGGCAGGATTATCTTCAAACAATGTTGTTGGACTATTTTCAATGGCTGACAATCCATATTTTCTCTTAATGTGGTAAGTAATTGATCTTAGTCAAATACATTCTCGACTTGCATCATGTTTCGCGATAATCTATGAATGATTTGATGAAGTAACCACTAATGATTGTTTGACAGATCTCCAAGAAACTGCGGTATCGTCATAGGTAAATAGATAATTTGTTTGTGATTGTCCTTTGTGTGGATTATAGAGATAATCTGCATCTGCATATCCAATCAATTGTGAATTTGATCCACAATAAAATAACCTCATTTTGGTTGTTCCACAGAGCTAGCGAAATATATGTTTGACTCTATTCAAATGTCTTTTTGTGGGAGTAGAATTATATCTTGCCAATAAATTTACTGCAAAAGATATATTTGGTCTTATACAATTTGCAAGATACATAAGTGCTCCAATAGCACTAAGATATGACACTTCAGAACCAAGAATTTCTTCATCCTTTTTTAGAGGTTGAAAAGGGTCATTTTTCACATCAAGTGACCGAACAACCATAGGTGTACTCAAAGAATAAGCATTGTCTATATAAAAACGTTTTAGGGCTTTTTCTGTATACATCGATTGATGTACATATATTTAATTTGAAAAATGTTCAATTTGTATACCAAGACAAAATTTTGTCTTTCCGATATCTTTCATCTCAAATTCATTTTTCAAATAGGTTACAGTTTATGTGAGCTCTTCAGGAGTACCGATAATATTTAAATCATCAACATATACTGCAATTATAGCAAATATGGATATTGTTTTCTTAATAAAAATGCATGAACATATCTCGTCATTCTCAAATCCTCTTTTTAAGAGGTATTCATTAAGACGATTATACCATATATTGACCGGATTGCTTTAACCCAATAAAAGATTTTTGTAATTTAATAGAATTAACACTCCTGGGTTCATTACAAAAAGCTTTAGGCATTGTAAATCCTTTAAGGATTTTCATATGGATGTCTTTATCTAATTATCTATATAGATATGTTGCAACTATATTCATTAAACGCATATCTAACGTTTCTTAGACCACTAAACCAATTAAAAATCTAAAAGTGATTGCATCCATAACTAGAGAAGAAGTTTCCTCATAATCAATACCAAGTCTCTAGAAGAAAACTTGTACAACAAGTCGTGCCTTATATCACACAAATTCATTATTCTCAATGTGTTTTCTAACCAAAAAAACCCATTTATATCCAACGGGTATAACACTTTTAGGTGTATGGACTACATATCCAAATACTTCATGTTTTGTAAGTGAGTTCAACTCTATTTGGATTGCTTCTTTCCACATTGGCCAATCATTTTTATGTCGACATTCTTCAATAGTTTATGGTTCAAATTCATCATCACTTCTGGTGATGCCAAAAGCAACCTTAAATGCATATATATCATCTATGATAATTTTATCTCGTTCCAAAATCTCTCATGTATGAATATAGTTTATGAAAATCTCATTATTTCCAGGTACCTAGTTCTCTTCAAGAGGTCCCTCTTCAAGAGGATTAGTATTAAGAGATGATTTGGACACAAGATTTTATGTTTGTTTTATGGATAAGGACTCTCCAAGAGTACCATCATCTTTTGGTTAGAGTTTTTGTCTTCTAGAATTTTTGTCTTTGGGTCCAATAGGTCTTCCACGCTTCAGAGGTGGTATAGATTCATGTGTTGCTATGTTAACCTTTTTCTCTTTAGGAATTTCAATTCTAAATGGAACATTTGTAGCAGGATTATGAGATTTAACTACCTTTTCACTACTGGTGAAAACATCCGGTAATTGATTTGCAATATTTTGTAAATGAATTATCTTTTGAACTTCAAGTTCACATTGATTTGTCCTTGAATCAAAATGAGATAACTTCGGGTTATTCCAAGTAATTTCTTCCCGTGCTTCAAACACTAAATGTGCTTTCCCTGATGATGGGAAAATATTATCATCAAAATGACAGTCTTCAAAACGTGTCTGAAAAACATTATCAGTCAAAGGTTCAAAGTATGTGATAATAGATGGAGAATCAAAACCAATATAAATTCTTATTCTTCTTTTTGGACCCATTTCAGTCCTTTGTGAGGGTGCTACAGACACATATATCGCACAACCAAAAGTTCATAAATAAAATATATTTGGTAGTATACCATTAACAAGTTGTAAAGGATAATAATTATGGTAAGCACTTGGTCTAATTTTAAGTAGTAATGCAATATGTAATATAGTATGTCCCTAGACAAATGTAGGCAATTTTGATTTCATAAGTAATGGTCTTGCAATTAATTGAAGTCGCTTTATAAATGATTCTGATATACCATTTTGGGTATGTATATGAGCAACAGGATGTTCAACATCAATACCAATAGAATTGCAAAAACTATCATATGCTTGGGGAGTAAACTCACCAGCATTGTCTAGTCGAATTTTTTTGATTGGATAATCAGGAAATTGTGCTCATAGTCTGATAGTCTGTGTTATTAATCTAGCAAATGCAATATTTTGCTCTAAAGCAAACAAACATGTGACCATTTACTTGATGCATCAATTAATACTATAAAATATTGAAAAGGTCCACATGGTGGATGGATAGGCCCACATATATCTCCTTGAATTCTTTCAAGAAAAGATGGTGGTTCTATAAGAACCTTTGATGGAGATGGTTTAGTAATTAATTTACCTTGAGAACATGCAACACATGGATTTTCAAATGGTAAAAGAATCTTCAGGTTCTTTAAAGGGTGTTTATGTGAATTCTCAATAATTTATCTCATCATTATTGATCTGGATGTCCAAGTCGATCATGCCAAAGCATAAATTGTTTTGGATCAGAACAATTTTGGTGTACCACAACGTTTGATTCAATAAATTTCATGATCGTATAATAAATTTCGGAAGAGAAAACAGGTAGTTTCTCAAGTACAAGCTTCTGCCCTAAAATACATACATTAATATAAAGATATTCTTTTATATTCATTTGTTGTTTCAATATGATAACCATTGGCACGTATATCCTTAAAACTGAGTAAATTTCTTCTGGACTCAGGTGAATATAATGCATCTTTGATGCTCAATCTTGTGTTATTTGGTAACACAATATTAACTTTTCCAAAGCCTTTAATCATGTATGTTGGACTTGTTATTGTAGTGACATTAGCTTTAAATAAAGTCAAATACTCAAAGTATTTATTTTCCTTAAGAATTATGTGAGTTGTTGCACTGTCTGCTAGACATAAATCTCCATCATGAAAAGCCATATCACTATTCAAAAATAATCAAAGTTTATTATTTAACTTGAACCAAACTGAAAATATTTATTACAAACATAAGAACATAGATATTTTAATACAAATAAAACTCTTAATCATCTCTAGCATGTTTTCTGTCTCATCCAAGTTTTCAAAGAAATCAGAAACATCAAGATAAGTATTGACATCAATACAAGCATTATGGTTTTCAGGACCATCTTTATGAATGAATTTATTCTCAATTGTATTTTGTTTTAGAGAGGCATGATATAAATTTGTAAGATGTTTTGGTATACGATAGGTACGTAACCAATGACCATGCATACCACACCTATGACACTTATCTTCTAGTTTATGCAAATTCTTTCCCTTTCCTTGGTTGAGTTCATTGTGTCTCCACTTCAGGTGATATGGTGGGTTGCTTTTAGAAGGATTATCTCTTCTCCTTTTCCATACATATATCCTTGGTTCTTTCTTGTCTTTTGGACAGAGGTTCCATTCACTTCAGGGAATGGTTTAGAACCTATAGGAAGAGATTGATGATTTTTCATCAAAAACTTATTATTTCGTTCAGCCACAAGAAGACATGAAATTAATTCAGAGTATTTTTTGAAATTACACTCTCTATATTGTTGCTACAGGACAATATTTGAGGCATGAAAGTAGATAAAGTTTTCTCTAACGTTTGGTCTTCTATGATATTTTTCACCACACAATTTCAGCTATGAGGTAATTTTGAAAAGAGCTGAATTATGTTCACTAACCGATTTAAAATTTTGCAACCTCAGGTGCAACTAATCATAACGAGCTTGGGGAAGTATGCTAAATTTTTGGTGATCATATCTTTCCTTTCAATTTTGCCTCATAACAAGAGGGTCTTTTATTGTGAGATATTCACTTTTCAATCCTTCATGGAGATGGGGACAAATGAATATCATTGTTTTTGCACAATCTTGCAAAGATGTGTTATTTCCTTTTTTGATGGTATCTCCAAGGTTTATGGCTTCCAGATGAATCTCGGCGTCAAGGATCCGTGACATATAATTATTTTTAGAGATATCAAGAGCGGAAAATTCAAATTTCATCAGATTTGACATTATTTTTATCTATGGAAACAAGAAATAAATTATTAAATAAAATGATGAATATAAAAGAAAAGAAAATCAGTCCTTTAAGATTGCTATTTATTTAGCTTTAGAAATAATAGTTCTCCATGAACTGTATTTAATTTATTTAATTCTTCAAGAACTTATGATATCAGTTTTTCAGGAACTTGTGATACTAGTTCTTCAGGAACTTATGAAGTAGTTCTTCACTAACTATTTTTAATTTATTTAATTATTCAAGAACTTGTAATACTCATTCTTCAGGAACTATAAATCTATATCTATGAATAATAGTGAAAGAAAATTTGCCAAAAATAAATTACAATAATAAAAGGCAAAGATATTAAAATTGATACAAGTTGGTTAGAACATCGTGTTTATAACGTGTTATAAAAAGAATAAATAATTCACATAGAAGAGCATAGACATCAAAACATAATCAAAAGAGACAATATAGAAATACCTTGTTTAATATGAATTCTTTTATTATTCCAAAAGTGTAGAATACAAGACACAAGTGGTCTATTTATTGGAGAGAAAAATGAACTCAGGATTTATGGAAATCCAAGAGACTGAACTCAAGAATAATAAACATCCAATACATATAAATATAATTTAATATGTATGTATAACAGAGAGTTAATTTTTTTTTCTTATTTATTGTCTACCACCTAAAGCTGGTTTGTTTTGGTATTATAGGAGATTTTTAATTTTTATATTATTTTGATATGATAATAATAAAAAAAATTAAAATATAAAAGATATTATTTAAAAAAAAACTGCAATTACTAGAGTAGGAAATGAGTTATATATATATATATATATATATATATATATATATATATATATATATATATATATATATATATATATATAAAAGATTCAAAGTTGATTGTACTTTGGAGTGTAATGCAAAACTAGTCAGAAGTTGATTTCTTCAATATCTTAAATGAATTCCTTTCTTATATTCATTTCGAGCTGGGAATTGGGAAACAGATATCCGATCGTGATTTTATTATTAAATCACAGGTTCATCCACTCTCAGGACCAACAAGCCCACCCTTGTTGTGTTTATTACTATTATTATTATTGTTATTTGCACCCCTTGCTATCGGTTTCATACTATTATTATTGTTATTTGCACCCCTTGCTCTCGGTTTCATACTTTTCTTTCTACTTTTTTTTAATCAGAAAAGAATGTCATCCGATGGATAAAAGAGATTTTTATTATTATTCAGTGATGTCGAAACTACATATCGAATCATGCTCGTTAATTCAACTTCTTTTTCCTACTAGTGGCTTACAGAAATGCCCCTGCAACGAAACGTGGCTCTCTGCTGAAGGCGGGGGTGTCATTCATTCCACATAATAACAACGAGAGTGCATGTCGAATCAAAAAGAGATGACGGGGTCTCGACGGTACATATAAGGATCCGCTCGGAGGATCTTACAAAAACTGAGCTGTGGAGCATGGGACGCCGAAGGGTCCAAATGGACGAGATATCTTCAATTCGGTGGTGCTCGGGAGGGGAGTTAATTCGAGGTGGCATGATCTTAACCGCTCAAATAAGCATCCCATAAGGGGGGAAGTTACTCTATTTCATTTTAAAATAACCCTAAACTCACAATCTAATTAATTAAGAATCTGTTATTTCAATTAAATATCTTTTCAAAATTAAATATTCTTTTTCGTCATATGGAAACATCAAGCTTTACTTTGACTCCTGTTAATATTTAATATCATTTCCCAGTTTACTTTCTTTATTGGTAATTTCTTTTTAATTTTTCCAATTATATATATATATATATATAATGTTTGTGTATTTAATTGATGATAGAAATAATAAAAAGTAAAGAGATGGATCATTTACGGGGAGAAATTGACCATCGTTATTCAAAAATAAAAAGAACAAGAGTAATTGAATATTCTCATGTTCACATATTTCACTATTGATTTTCAGTAAAATGATTTTTTTTTTATTTTTATGCCTTAAATCATAGCCATTGATTTTGATTTTAGTAATCTAGATTTAATGAAAAATGAAGAAAAATCATAATATTAAAAAATAAGTAATAGTAATTTGTTCAATAATATATATTTTTTTATTTTTCATATTTTTAAATAGCTTTTAATGAATTTAAATCAATTTTTGATAATCTATGGGGCATTGGTTTTTTATTTTAAATTTATTTTTTACTTAAATATAATTAAATAATAATAATCATATTGTTGAATGATTTTTTTAAAATGAGAGTTTTTTAAGAGCAATTGTTTAATTATATAACTTACTCATATTAATTATATGATTAAATTATATACAAAATAATTATATTATATTTAAAATAATTTATAAAAATAATTTTTACTACTGAAATAGACACAAATAAAAATTATATTTACACTATTAAATAAATTATTTTAAAATTTTAGCACTTTAAAATAGTTATTTCGGTAATAACTACATCGATCTGCGATGCCTCGAAAAGATGCCAATCAGGCCACCGAGCAGAAGACAGATTATAAAAGATGAAGGGTTGTTGTTCCGGTTTCTAAAGAGGAAGCGTGCTTGTCATGGGCTTGGCTGGAGTTGGGGTCACTCTTTTCTCTCGGAGGAGGTAAGGGGGAGCGGATAAATAGATTAGGGTTAGTTTGCCCAACTTGGTCTCGGGACCGATTATCCACTCGTTTCAGACATTGCCAGGTACCTTCTTCATCTTCTTTCCCTTTGTGGGTCCAGAAGAAAAACTTTTGATCACGCCATTCAGGTGCCGTTAAGTTATTAAAGAGTAGTGGTTCACTATAACCACTAGTACAAGTAATTTATTTTTATATAAAAAAAATGTTATCAATATCATTAATATTAATGACATTAATAATAACTATATATTTTGTTCGCACTATATTATGGGTCAAAGCAAAAAAGTTTTAAGCATAAAAAATAGACTATATATATATTGAGATAAAAAAAAAATTAGACTATATATATATATATATATATATATATTGAGATAAAAACACTTACTTCCTTTTGTATAAAGTTCAATTTTGAATCAACTAATTACTCTCAACTCTTACTTCCTTTTGTATAATTTAGGACTGTAGCTTCATGGCTCTAGAAACCAAACCCTACCTTTCTAACTTTTAATTATATGTTGTGTCAATTGATATTAGATGATGCTAGCCTATTGGATGGATAAAGATATTGTTGATGATGCTCAAGATGAATAAAAAAAAGGAAGAAATAACCTTTGTTACTAGGTTTGTTGATAGAAATAATTTACACGATAATCTTTTTTTAGAGATGATGCATATTAAAGATACTACTATTTTAACTCGTGAGGAAGAGATTTTCCTTTGTTTTTATCTCATTATAATCTTCATATTCAAAATATGAGATCTTGTATCGAAAGCGGAATGATCTGTAAGCTTTATTTATTAAATATTGCCCAAATACATTTCTATACATTACTTATCTCATCCATTATAATTGGCTCTTATTCTTGTAACTAGATGATGTTCATATTTTCTTTTAGAATCTGATTTTTATCATCGAAGTTGTGAATGTTTAATTTGCAAGCGCAATGATTAATTGCAGACTTTTCAATTAGCTACAATCGAACATTTAATTTCTACTAGTGAGGTTGAGCGTGTAAAAGAGTTAATCAAATAGGTGGTTTGTCGAGACTAAGGCTCCAAACAGTGCGTTTTAACTGGTGTTTTTTAAAAAAATAATTTTTTTAATTTTAAATTAATATGTTTTTGTGTTTTTAGATCATTTTAATATGCTGATATCAAAAATAATTTTTAAAAAAATAAAAAAAATATCATTTTGATGTATTTCGATACAAAAAACACTTTAAAAAGCTATCACAATCGCACTCCCATACAGACTCTAAGAGATGATAGATAAAATTTGCACTTCAAATCAGTTTTGAAATATGATAAAAATATATAGGGCAATCATCTTACATGAAATGAAGAATGTTATTGGGAATTACTAATATGGTTTACTAAGCCTTCAAACAAAAATCCCAAAATATTTTAAATGTTATGCATTTGGTGTCTAATATAAAGAGTTTGCTTAAGAAGTTAAAAAAATGAAGGTTGGAAAAATATTTTATAAGAAATGACATTATTTATAAACATTAAGACTATGGAGTTACTAAATGAATGCTTATTTTTCTCGACGTAATAACTTATATCTCTAAAATAATGATTTAAGAGATTTATCAATGGTGATTCATATGAATTATTGCTAGAGATTGAACATATAAACAACTTGTGATTTGTGATAACCTAACATTTAATTAATCATTCAAATTACAAAAAGATCAAATATTTAAGTAATAAATGTTTGAACAACTCTAGTAGATACTAGTTAATTGTTGTTATTATTATTATTCCCATCATTCCATGAATAATTTGAAAATAAATTCAATAAAAAAATCTCAAAAACTTTAACAAAAAATAAAACAAAATAATAATAAAATTATTAGCTAAAAAAATATTTGACTTGAAAAAAAACCAAGAGATAGAACAAAGGAAAACAAAAAAAGCAATATCAATTTTCAAATGATCATAAACACAAACTAAAATTTAAAAATAAATTTTTGAAAAAAAAATGATATCTCAACAAAAGAGAAAATAATAAAAATTAAAAACAAAAACTAAGAGAGCGCACACACATATATACATGAACAAAAATAGAAATTATTTAAGAAATATAAAACAATAAAGGAATTAAAATAAAAAAAATTAAAAGTATCGAGGTTGAAACAAAAACCAAATATATTATCAATTTCAATAAAGGGACAACATTGAAAAAATAAAATAAAACATTTATACATGCAATGTTTGATATAATGAAACACATCAACACACCATATTATAACAACAACAATATCGAAGGCTTAACATCTAAAAATATTATTATTATTATTATTGCTAAAACAATAAAAATTATAAATCTACTTTGAGGGGAAAAAAACTCAAAAACAATAACAAAAGCGGAAGAAAAAAATTAAAATTATCATCATCATTATTATTGAGTTAATAATGGGGGGAAATCAATCAAAGAATAAAAAAAACCCCTATACGTTTAATGAAAGAGAACAAAATTATTATCTTAAAAAATCATTTGAGGTGAAAATAAAATAAAAACTAATAAAAAAAATCAAAAAAAGAACAATGAAAACAAATAGAAATGTGTTTTTATAGAAAGAACATTCAAAAGAAAAATATTTCCTCTGAAAAATATTTCCTCCCCACCCTCTCGGCTCCCTCTCATTTTGCTCTACCTCTTCTCTTTGACCCATCCCCCCATCTCCCTCGACTCCCCCCCGGGGCTTGATGTCATTTTTGATCTTTGGCACAAATCCATTGCTGAAGAAGAAATCAAAGCAGATTTTCTTGTTCGAGTTTCTATTACATGAGTTCTTATTCAAATATAAATCTAAGTTTCTGTGAAGTTTTTATTATGAGTTCTTGTTCAAATAGAAATCAAAGCTTCTGTGATTTTTCTCACTACAAAAAAGGGGTCCGTTTGTAACAGATTTTTGCAAATACATATTTGCAACGACATCCTTACTTATTTGTAACGGATACTTCCGTTGCAAATCCCTCTTATTTTTAGTAGTGTCTTATTCGGATTTACTGGAAAATATAATGTGTTTTTTCAATTGTTGAATTCATTGTGTTGCTGTGTTGATGTCTGTTTTTATTTGGACTATGACAACAATAACATTTTACAACGATCATATTTAATTTTTGCCTCTGCAAGAGAAATATACGAGAATGGCTCCCGAAGATGTAAAAGTTATTTTGGCTCTTCATTTAGCTATCTCCATACAAATTTAACAAAAATAATCAAAAATTTTAAATTTTACATTTGCCTACTCTAACGACTACTCTCGTTGGACTTGCCCTAAAATGTTTATTTTTGGGTGGTGGTTCGTTACACTGCATGGATGTGGAGGCTTTTCAGATTTTTTGAGTAGCTTAAAAGGAATTCAAATATAGCTTAGTACGGGCCCAGCCCCCTCCGATGTTTCCTTTTCGGGTTTCGCAAGGGTGATGCTTTAAGAGAAAGCCAATGCAGGAAGCAAGCTCAAGAGCTGGTGGGGCGTTGAGATCAGCCATAACCACCGATCATATCATCATTACTCAATCACATTCTCGAAGACGATGAAAGATTGTTTACCAGAAGGTCTCTGAAAGCAACTACTAAATAATGACGTGGATGTTTGAATTGTGTTTAAAAATGTTATTTGATAAAAAATGATTTTTTTATTATTATTCTAAATCAATATATATATATATATTTTCTTGCTAGATATATAACAGTTTAGCATAGAAATTAAACATTACCATAAACTAGCTGAAAAGAAGCTGTCTATAAGCTCAAGTCCATCGGACTTGTCATTTGAAGAGCTAAAATTAAAAAAATAGTTTTTTAGCTTCTTTGTTTAATTTTATGCTATCCAACGAGAAGCTATTTTGGATAGCGATAATAGCAGCTCATTTAGAAAAGCCATAATGCTTTTCTCTTTTAATTTATTAGAAGGGAACGGAGAGAGAGTATATATATATATATATATATATATATATATATATATATATATATATATATATATATATATATATATATATATATATATATAATAAAAAAATAAATAAATATTTTTAATATATTACATTATTTTCTACTATATAAGGGAACGGAGGAAAGTATATATAGTAGAAAATAATGTAATATATTAAAAATATTTATTTTTTATTTTTATTCAAAAATGCCTCAACAAGAGACTAAAAAATTATATATATTTTAAAAAATAAAAATAAAAATTCAAAAATATCTCAACAAGAAAGTAAAAAATTATATATAAAATTAATAAGTATATTGTTGGAGGGTTTCTTAAAAATAATTATTTAATTATATAACTTACTCCTATAAATTGTATAATTAATTGTATAATTAAACTACATATAAAATAATTATATTATATTTAAAATAATATAAAAAATAGCTCTCCAAAATAGCTCTTACCATTGGAGCACACATCAACAAAAAAACAATATAATCACTAATTAAAGAGTCATTCTACAGATTTGGCTCTTAAAAATAGCTTTTATCATTGGACTTGCTCTAAGCATTATAGGATTACAGGTGGGTTACTAAAAAATAACAGCATGCAGAGAAGAACAATTGATATCTGTCTTAAATGGTATTAAAAACCTTCAGACTGAAAAAACAAAGGAACTTTTAAAAAAATAACAATGTAATTTTTTTAAAAAAAATTAAAAGAATAAAGACCAAAATGAATAGCAACATATATGGCTAATTTCAATTGAAGAACAAAATTGAAACAACGTAAAATCAACAAACTGAAAAATTAAATGAACAAAAAACAAAGCAAAACTCAAAAGAATAAGGGTTGAAATGAAAAAAATCATATACGATCAATTTAAATTCAATGGTATAATTGAAAACAATCAAAATTTCTATTGAAGAAATTAGGAAGAAACGAAATTAAAAAAACCAAGGACTTAAATCAAACACGCACAAACATAAAGGACCAGAATGCGATTTGGCGCTACAACGGAGAGAAAAGGGAGAAAGAAGAAAAATCGACCACCGATGATACTCCAATCTCCTTCTAATGAAACGTGCATCACCATGAGAAAGATGACACAATTGTACACTCTAGAACACTACGACCTTACATTTAAACCATCTAGGGACATCACACGGACCACATGAATGGCTCGTATGCATGAAAATTGATGATATGCTCGTGCCTGTAGTAAACTCGAGGAAAAATAATTTTAAAAATACCAAATGACCTAAATACCCCTGGGCCAAACTATAACCACAAAAAAAGGGATGAAAATAACTTCATGCCCCAATGTCAGACCTTTATTTTTTTCATTTCCGAAGGTATTTAAATAGTTTCAATGTGCACAAAACATGAAACACATAAACTACCCTTGTCTCCAACGACCAACTCGTGCCTCACCCGAGGGCAAAGTTGTTATTGCATTGTTCAAGTTTAGGCAAAAAACCAAAACTACTCACATCTACTCTTATCCTCTTGCTAGAGCCATGTGGTAAATAGATACTTCACTGTACAAATAAAAATAGAAAAGACCAACACACCCCCAACAAGTGAATGCCACGCCACACATGCCCCTGAAAATATCCAAAATATCCTCGACACTAAGAGCTAAAATTTGTTGACTAAGAGACAAAAAGATAATTTCATTATTGAAATTCATCATAATATTTGTCTAGAGACAACAAAAAAACAACACGTTTTATATTAGTTAGAACGAGTTGACTAGCCCGCGCGTTGCGTTGGGCTTTTTTTATGTAGTAAACTGATTAATTATTAGGTCTGCAAAGAATTATTTAGTTGGTATATAGAAGATTGCAATTGTTAAATCCTGTTGTATTTTTGTCTGTATCAAATTATTTTGTATTTTTATCAGTTTAAGTGGTCGGATAATAATTTAGTTGACAACTCTCAAAATTATAATCGATGAAATCTATTAAAGATGAGTGGATTGTATTTTATAGTCAATTCATTAATGAGTGAATTTGCTTAAATTTTTTATTGATTTATGTAATTTGTATATTGAAAAACTATAATTGATTAATTGTTAGGCGTGTATTAATTGTTCAGACAATTATTTAATTAGTGGAAGTAAATTTGCAATCAATAAAATGAATAAAAGATCAATTATTTTTTTCTTGTATCAAACTTGTTGATGGTTGAGTTTATTTTAACGGCAACGAACGATTTAACCGATAGATAGAAAATTGCAACTGTTAAAATCTACCTGGGATGGATTATTTTTGGTTGACTGCTATTTTGTGTCGATTTATTTAATTCATAGATTGCAAAACTGCAATTGATTGATGGGTTTGGTGTGTCTTAATTGTTTTGACAATTATATAATCGCTTGATGAAAAAAATGCAATTGATAAAATCAATTAGAGATGAATTATTTTATTTTTTGTAGTTAATTGGGCATTCATTGATGGTTGGGTGTTTCATAATTGTTTGGGTTATTATTCTATTTTTTCTTTTTTATTTATTCTTCAAGCCAAATAATTTTTTAAAATCTAATAATATTTATTTTTATTTTTTTGTTTATTTTATTTTTTATTTTATTTTTTTTTAAAAAATATTATTAGGTGTTGAAATTTCTAATTATTGTAGATAAGACATTCAGAATAATGACAATAATTATTTGTAATTTTTTTCCTTATAAATATGTTAGACTAATTATATATTTGATATTTATTTTATATTAGTGCCTTAAAAATAATGATAATAATTATTTGTGATCTTTTTCTCTGACAAGTATGTTAGACTAATTATATATTTTGCTATTTATTTCATATCAGCGTCTTAATATATATATATATTCATCACTTTTTGGTATTGTGATCTCCTTTAGGTGTGTGTATATATATTCATCACTTTTTGGAATTGCGATCTCCTTTAGGTATTGTATAAAATAATAATAGTCGTGGTGCATATAAGTTGATCTGGACACCTTAATTATATATAAAAAAATGTAAGTGGGAAAAAAATAAGAAAAAATGTTAAGAGAAAATGAGTCGTGGGATTATTCGTGGCGCACTCAGTTGGTCAGTAACTAAAAACAATATATACCTTGGAAAAAAAATCTTGGTGTGCGTAAGCTAACCTGGACAACTCGGTTGAAGGGAAAAAAATTGTATAAGTGGCAAAACAAAACAGGAAAAAAATGTATAGAAAAGTGAATCTAGAGATTAGTTGTGGCGCGCGTAACCTAACCCGAGCACCTTAGTTATTAAATTTTTTTTCAATAAAAGGAAAAGAAATAGTTTTATTGTCTGAGTGATTTGAACTCTCTCGCACCGAATCTGCCAACACACAAACAACAACTCGACTACAACCACTCTTTTGTCATTTCTACTATACAAATAAAAAAATAAGAAGCCCTGACTATAAAAAGAGAGCTCATGTAGGCTCGAAGCAGCAAACCAAATGTCCATTCCACAGTAACAAACAATGAACGACTAATCTCCTATAGCTCTTTAGCGAGCAAACTTGTCTGCGCGTTGTGCTGAGTTTTATTTATATAAAAAATTGATTGATTTTATAAGTGTTATAATTGATGATTTTAATATTTAATTGGTAAAATTGTTGCATCGAACATGTTGATGGTTGGATTTATTTTACAACAACGAACTATTTAACTGGCAAATAGCAAAATTGCAACCGCTAAAATCTATCAAAGATGAATTATTTCTGGTTGATTGCTATTGTGTGTTGATTTATTTAATTCATAGATTGCAAAACTACAATTGATTGATTGTTTGGTGTGTCTTAATTGTTTCGATAATTATATAATCGATTGATTAAAAAAATACAATCGATATAATCAATTAGAGATTGATTACTCTTTTTTTGTAGTCAATTGGGCATTCGATGACGGTTGAGTGTGTCGTAATTGTTTGACTTATTATTCTCTTTTTTCTTTTTATTTATTCTCCATGTCAAATAATTTTTTAAGATCTAATATTTTTTTTGTTTTGTCATTTATTTTATTTTTTAATTTCTTTTTTTTTTAAAAATATTATTAGGTGTTGAAATTTCTAATTATTGTAGACAAGGCATTCAAAATAACGATAATAATTATTCGTCAATTTTTCCTTATAAATATGTTAAACTAATTATATATTTTGCTATTTATTTCATTTTAGCGCCTTAAAAATAATGATAATAATTAGTTGTAATTTTTTCTATGATAAATATGTTAGACTTGTTGACATATAATGTCATACTTTGTATGCTTTATATATTTTGATGATAACAATAAAAGAAAATGGACTAATAATATGCTTGGATGAGATTAAGCTATAAGCAGGTATTATACAAAGAATACATCAACAAGCATAATGGAGTACACGAAGAAATCACTCCGGAAGTCCAAGATGCAAGCAAGTGAAGACTTAGAATAAGTGTTCATTTTAGTGCTTTATGTAAATTTCTATTTCTATCTTGATAGCACAAATTAAAATGAACTCACACACTTCACATTGCATGCAAAGGATTTGATGATTAAACGGCTAGTTTCTAACGGCTATAAACGGCTAGTTTCTAACGGCTAGTTTCAAACGGCTAGTTTCAAACGGCTAGTTTCTAACGGCTAGTTTCAAACGGCTATAAACGGCTAGTTTCTAACGGCTATAAACGGCTAGTTTCTCTTTGAAACTTATAAATAGGCCTCTTAATTGCAAAACGAAATTGACAGAACTTTCATATCTTATATTGAGGCAATTAGAAGTGCATAAACACCTTCATATCATCAATCCTCATTAATACTCATATTTGTGTTTAAATCTTCATATCCTAACACAAAGAGTATTTCTCATTCTCACTACACTTAAACACCTTCAAATATCCTAAGTGCTATTAAGTGAGAGAAAGAGATCATAGATCTTCATTTGTAATATCCACACTATTAAGAGTGTATTGTTGTTTTACTAAAACAACCATTGTGAAACTCTTGAGAGTTGAGTATAAAACTCTTGGTATTGGTGAGGGAACATCACCAAGGAAAAATCTTGAAGAGGGTACATCTTCAAGTGGGAAAAGAAAAATCTTGAAGAGGGGACATCTTCAAGTGGAAAAGGAAAATCTTGAAGAGGGCATATCTTCAAGTGGTGTAAAGTCTTGGTGTGGATTCATCAAGCGAAAATTGTAATCTTGTTACTTGGTTTAGTAAGAGAGTACAATACTCAAGTACGGGTTGGTACTTGAGTCGTGGACGTAGGCTTGCCGAACCACGTTAAAAACCCGAGTTAGCAATCTCTCTCCCTTATCTCTTTACTTTAAAGTAATTAATTTTAAGATTGCATTATTTATTGTATTGTTGCCTTAATCCGTGAATTTCAACAATTGGTATCAGAGCTTAGTTCTCATTTATTAAGTTTGCTTAGACTTTGAGTAGAATGGCAACTACATGCAATAATCTCCGTAATGAAGGTGCTTCAACATCTAGACCACCATTTTTTGATGGTGATGATTATGCCTATTGGAAAGCTAGAATGTCAATATATCTTCAATCTATAGATTTTGATTTATGGCTTTCTATTGAAAATGGACCTCATAGACCACTTAAAATTGTAAATGGTATTGAGATTCCAAAAAGCATAATAGAATATAGTGACCTAGATAAAAGATTACTTTCTATAGATGCTAGAGCAATGAACACTTTATATTGTGCATTAAATAGAAGTGAATTTAATAGAATATCTTCATGTAAAAATGCTAGGGATATATGGCATGCTTTGGAAGTAACTCATGAAGGAACTAACCAAGTAAAAGAATCAAAAATTGATATGTTAGTTCATCAATATGAGTTATTTAAAATGTTGCAACATGAATCCATAACAAGCATGTTTACTCGTATGACTAGCATAACAAATAGTTTACATGCTCTTGGTAGAACTTACTCAAATGCAGATATCGTAAGTAAGATTCTCAGATCTCTACCAAAAGCTTGGGAAGCTAAAGTGACAGTTATACGAGAAGCTAAAGATCTCACAAAACTTCCATTAGAGGAGCTCATCGGTTCTCTAATGACGCACGAGATATCTATGGATAATCAAGATCAAGAAGAAAGGTCAAAGAAAAATTTGGCATTTAAAACTGCTCATCGAATCGAAAGCGAGGAAAATGATGATGATGAAGGCAGTAATGACGATCTTGAAAAAGATGTAGCATCAATCACAAGACAATTTCGAAACTTTCTTAAAAGGAAAAATGACAAGAGAAAGTTCTCGAACTACAAAAAGGAGGGAGATTCAAGTAAAGAAACTCCAAGGTGCTACAAATGCAACAAGTTGGGGCATATCAAACCCGACTGTCCCCATCTTCAAATGAAGAAGAAAAATCGCTTTCAAAAGAGAGCTTTGAAAGCAACATGGAGCGATGACTCGAACTCAAGCTCTAGTGATGAAGAAGAACATGTGGCTAACATGTGCTTCATGGCAATCGAAAGCGAAAATGAGGTACTATCTTCGGATGATGAATCCAACCCTTCTTATATTGAATTACATGAACAACTTGAAAATTTGTATGTAGAATATAAGAAATTAGGTTCAAAATATAGTACTCTCAAAAGAAATCATATATGCTTAATTGAGGAAAAAGAATTATTAGAAAAGAAAGTATTTGATTTAAATGACAAGAGTAGTAAAACTAATCAACTTGAAGAAGATAATAAATCTTTAAATGAAAAAGTTGATGAGTTAAAAGTAATTATCTCTAAATTCACACAAGGCTCAGAAATTTTTGAGAAAATGCTTTCGAGCCAAAGAAGTGTGTTTAACAAAGGAGGATTAGGTTATAAACCTAAGATAAACCAAAAATACTTAAAGAATTACTTTGTTAAAGCTAAACATTCTTATGATCCAAATCATACATGTAATTATTGTAGAAAATTAGGACATTTGATTTATGCATGTCCTATGAAGAAAAATAAGAATGTTAAAATGATTTGGGTTCCAAAAGGAACCACCCCTTGAATTCTTTGGTGGAAATAATTTCATTATTAGATATTATGTTTTTATTTATCTAAAATGTTAATTTTCTTTTTGTTGATGCCAAAGGGGGAGAGAATATGAAAATATCAAATGCATCAATAATGGTGAAGAAAAATAGGAGAATATGAAAAATATATATGCATATATTTAGGGGGAGAAAATGGATTTTTCTTGAGATTGCATATGATATTTTTACTTAGATTAAATTGCTAAAAATGTTCAATGTCTCTTATATATTGGATTACAAAATATAGGGGGAGACTCATTTTTTTATCTAAGTTTTTTATTTATTGTCATCATCAAAAAGGGGGAGATTGTTGACATATAATGTCATACTTTGTATGCTTTATATATTTTGATGATAACAATAAAAAGAAAATGGACTAATAATATGCTTGGATGAGATTAAGCTATAAACAGGTATTATACAAAGAATACATCAACAAGCATAATGGAGTACACGAAGAAATCACTCCAGGAAGTCCAAGATGCAAGCAAGTGAAGACTTAGAATAAGTGTTCATTTTAGTGCTTTATGTAAATTTCTATTTCTATCTTGATAGCACAAATTAAAATGAACTCACACACTTCACATTGCATACAAAGGATTTGATGATTAAACGGCTAGTTTCTAACGGCTATAAACGGCTAGTTTCAAACGGCTAGTTTCAAACGGCTATAAACGGCTAGTTTCTAACAGCTAGTTTCTAACGGCTATAAACGGCTAGTTTCTCTTTGAAACTTATAAATAGGCCTCTTAATTGCAAAACGAAATTGATAGAACTTTCATATCTTATATTGAGGCAATTAGAAGTGCATAAACACCTTCATATCATCAATCCTCATTAATACTCATATTTGTGTTTAAATCTTCATATCCTAACACAAAGAGTATTTCTCATTCTCACTACACTTAAACACCTTCAAATATCCTAAGTGCTATTAAGTGAGAGAAAGAGATCATAGATCTTCATTTGTAATATCCACACTATTAAGAGTGTATTGTTGTTTTACTAAAACAACCATTGTGAAACTCTTGAGAGTTGAGTATAAAACTCTTGGTATTGGTGAGGGAACATCACCAAGGAAAAATCTTGAAGAGGGTACATCTACAAGTGGGAAAGAAAATCTTGAAGAGGGACATCTTCAAGTGGAAAGGAAAATCTTGAAGAGGGCATATCTTCAAGTGGTGTAAAGTCTTGGTGTGGATTCATCAAGCTTAAAATTGTAATCTTGTTACTTGGTTTAGTAAGAGAGTACAATACTCAAGTACGGGTTGGTACTTGAGTCGTGGACGTAGGCTTGCCGAACCACGTTAAAAACCCGAGTTAGCAATCTCTTTCCCTTATCTCTTTACTTTAAAGTAATTAATTTTAAGATTACATTATTTATTGTATTGTTGCCTTAATCCTTGAATTTCAACAAGACTAATTATATATTTTTCTATTAATTTCATATTAGCTCCTTAACACACACACACACACACACACACTTTTTTGAATTGCGTTTTCCTTTAGGCATTCTATAGAATAGTAATAGTCATAGTACGTGTACACTGATTCGGACACCTTGATTATATATAAAAAATATATAAGTGGGAAAAAAGAAAAAAATGAGCCCAGGAATTATTCGCGGCACACTCAGTTGGCTAGGAACAAAAAACATATATACTTGGGAAGAACGAATTGTGGTGTGTGTAAATTGACCTTAACATCTTGGTTAAGAAAAAAAAATATAAGTGACATAACAAAATAGGAAAAGAAATTTCAAAAACAAAAGCGGATCCGGAGATTAGTCATGACGCATGTAAGTTGGCCTGAACACCTCAATTATTAAAAAAAATCTTGTTTTTTTTTTGTAAAAAAACAACCAGTTATTAAAAAAACCAATTCAATTTTGTTGTTTATGCAGACAACCACTCAGCCACAACCATTCCTTTGTCACTTACACCATATAATCTACAAAAATAAGTCCTATGTAAAAAAAAAAAGCACTTATACATGTGAAACAGGGAAATAAATGACCAGTTCACAATGCATATGAGTGTGCGTGAAAGCCAATTTACTTTAGGTTATTTGTAATTGGAAAAAGCTTAAAAGACCATGGCTAGCATGGTTGCATAATTTAATGGCAACGAGTACACCAAAAAGAGTCCCTAGGGAAAAAAAAAGGTCACGCAATAGTTGGATTGGATTGCCAAGTAGATGCCATCGCATGCCGTTGACAAGGTAGACAGCAAAATTATCTAATTGTTCATATATATTGGTCCCATTTGATACATCAAAGTAACTCCGGTGGGCATTCACGATTCAAAATATTTACAATGTTTTTTTTATTACCACGCAACATTTACAGGTGGAGCGAGGACAGCTAGCCACGGGGAGTAATTGGACGGCATTCGATGCCCTCTCGTGATCTTACGGCCACGACCGAACTGTAGTTATAGCAGGCAAAACCTTATAGGATCCATCAAAACTCGAGGTATACAGTAGCATTCTGGAACCTTTCAGAACGAGCGGTAGATCAACAACGAAGCATTTATATGACCAACATGCTAATAATATATTCACGAGCCACACCCGCACCAAATATAAATTAGAGATCGAGGATCGTTGTAAGAATAGATTTAAGTAATCATTTCGTGCTTCCAAATATAAATTAGAAAGAGAGAAGAAAAAGAAATGGGTGTGTGATGATTGGAGAGTACACCTTCAATCGTAAGGCATCATGACAAAAGAGAGAGGGTTGTGGATGATGAGGGAGGTAAGGACCAGTATCTCGTAAATGTTACAGTAAGAGTTTATTATAATATAATCTCAGTTTTGAGACTATTGCTAGTATGAAAATTATTAAAAATTTTATGATTATTAATTTTAAGATTTATAAAATTGGTTAAGCATACAAGCTAGCCGAACAACAACAACATTAATCAAACAAATTGAATGTGACATTAGAGAGTACAGAAGAGAGCCCACAAGGAACACCTCCACGTGACCATGTGGCTCGATTGTGGGGATTTTGCCGAGCAGTATACTATCCACATTCCCAAGGCAAGTTGCCCTGTCCTTTCGTAATTTTAAAGGTTTTATTGCTAACTGATTGGAGTTGTTTTAGTTTTGGCAAGTTCTGCCATAGCGAAAAGAGATCCTTTTTTGAGATAATTAAACTAATCAGCAATATTTGGAAATTTCAAGGGGATGATAGCCACGTAAACTATATGAAGAAAAACAATCTATAAACATGCCTATTTGTAGGGGTTTCTTACATATTTTTTTATATTTTTAAATTCTTTTAATATATTAATACTCAAAATAAATTTTAAAAATAAAAAATATTATTCCAATATATTTCTAGACAGTAAATATTTTAAGCATAATCACTACTATAATAATCAAATTTTAAAAATATTATAACCCAATATTTTTTTTTTAAATCATAAACAATCAATCAAAATTATATAAGATATTACTTTAAAATACACACGTGGAAGGGATATATATATAAAAGCATCAAATCTTTTATGAGGTCTGAAAAAATAAATCTACCCATTAGTATCTCGACACTTATCATCTTGGTAGACTCTACTCGTAGTTGTTAATTCTGTTTTGTTCTGGTCGGAACGTTTTATTCCATTCAAAAAATCAAGACAAAATAACTTTATTTTTATCTCGGTTTTAATTCTGGTCTGTTCCGGAAATTCCAGCCGGAATGCTTCGGTTCCGTTCCGAGTTCAAAATCTTTTTTTTTTAAAAAATATTTTTGACATTTATACATCAAAATAATTTAAAAATACCAAAATATTTTAAATAAAAAAGATTTCAAATTTTAGTTATGCTTGTTAAATTAATATTTTTTTCTTCATATATATATATATAATTATATATAAACAGTATGACACTGAAACGGAACGCTCCGAAACTAGAACATTCCATTCCAATCAAAAAACCAAAATGGCGACCGGAACGTATTGACAACCATGATCTTACTTGAATGACCTCAGCTAAAATCAACTAAGGCCCCTTTTGGGAGTGCATTTTCTAAGAACATCAAAATATTTTTATTTAAAATAAAAAAAATCAATTTTTTTCATTTTAAATGAATATATTTTGATATTTTTATATCATTTTGATGTGCTGGTATCAAAAATAAATTTAAAAAATAAAAAAAATATTATTTTAATATATATATATATATATATATATATATAACAATTTTTTTCATTTTAAATAAATATATTTTGATATATATATATAACACTTTACAATGGCACTCTAATGTCCGGCTGCTTTCCTTTTAACCTATATATATATATATATAACACTTTACAATGGCACTCTAATGTCCGGCTGCTTTCCTTTTAACCTATTGGATGGTGTTCTGATCACGACAGGGTCAGTTGGTTCGATGTCAATGGCACATCAATACCCTTTGTCCATGTTCGCAAAGAGAGAGAAAAGCTATAATACATAAATGAATTTACTCTAACCATTCTATATACCATAGCTTTTTTTTTTTAAATAAATTGAATTCGAGATCTAGTATAATTTAAAAAATCATATTATATTATTTATGCTGGAGGATTTTTTAAGAAATTATTCTTTTAGTTATTATCACTTTCTATTTAGTTTACTATTTATTTTAGGAAATAAAATGAATATTGAGAATGATAATTTTATATTTTCCCTTTTCAATTCAGGAAACCCTACAATAACTTCTTGAGTTTTCTTTCTCAAGGTAGATCCAAAACTAATGTAAATCAAACTGTTTAGTTCATATTTGTACAGAATTATGAACTAGGGTTTTACATTACAATTCTATTCGATTTCAAATTTTTCTTTGAATTTGTTTTTCCTATTATGTCGCACAATAACTAAATATAATTAAAATATATTTGATATTCTTATAATTATAAAAGAGGAAGAAAATATCAATTAAGGGAAACAAACTGATAAACAGTCTCCTTTTTCTGGACATGTTTCATTTACCAATCATCACCCCAGAACACACTCACACGCATACATTTATCTTTCTGCTATTAACTTTCATTTGCTTGCTTCAGTGTCAAGATCCACCATTAATTGTCCCCTCCACTTTTCACTCGTCCATAGAGAAAGGTGGTAAGTTAAATAAATAAATAATGTATTCTAATTCTAGTTTTAATTTGATATTTAAATAAAATGCATGGATATGCCCTTAACGAATATTAATAGTTTTTTTTTTTTGTAACTTCAAATGATTTTAAATAAATTGATCGGAATATATCTTAAACATGGAAGGAAAAAAAATCTACGAAAGGTCATTTATCACACTCCAACCCATGTCATCATCTCTTCCTCCCAGCCTATCCCTTCCTATCCTTCTCAACCAACCCTCTCGGGTCTTGGCCGCCCCACCTCTCTCCTCACCAAATCCCTTCTTTATTATTACTCCATAATAATAGTAATAGTGGTAATAATAGTAATAGTAATAGTGGTAGTAGTAGTAATAATAACAACATCAACAACAACACTCCCCCGTCTTAATAATTAAGCCTCCACCTCCTCCATTGTTTTCATTAATAAAATATTACCCCATTCCTTACAGTTATATCACTCTCTCTACCGAGCTTGCCAGTTGTTAAATAAATCAAAACACACATTCAGCCAATGACTCGCCTTTTCCGATCCAAATCTTGCGGACTCACCGAGTTCAACTCTTTCCCTCCCCCATCTCCCTTCTTTCACCACTACGATACTGACGGTGAGTACGAGGAGGAGGAGGAGGAGGAGGAGGAGGAGGAGCTGTATAGTGATGCTTCTGGAAATCCGATATCGACGCCGTTTATTGGGTCAAGAGAAGGAACGGGAGGGAATGAGAGAGGTCGAAACAGAACTAGAAATAAAGACTTTGCATTTTTGGATATTTTCGTAACGGCGTTAAGGAAGTCTTTGGTGACATGCAGTGTGGAAAGAGACGATGTTTCTTCTTCAATGGACATAAGTTGGCCTACTGAAGTTAAGCACGTGTCTCACGTGACTTTTGATAGGTTTAATGGCTTCCTCGGTTTGCCTACTGAGCTTGAGCCCGAGGTTCCTCGCAAGGTCCCTAGCGCCAGGTTTATTTTTACCCTCCCTCTCTCTCTCTGGATTAATTATGAGTGGAACTATGAAAGGAAATGATTAGTGGATGATGGTATGATGTAGTTAAGAACGCGCAATAAGTATTTTGGTTCAGTTTGTGATTTTAAACAAGTTATTTTGACATTTGAATTCAATTGAGTTAATAACGAAGTTGTTTTCTTGTCTGTTAACTCTCGCGAATCTTTAATTTCAACGTGAATAGTAATTAGTTCATATAATTTGATCACCTTATATATATATATATATATATATTTCACTCTAGCAGAGGACAATAAATGGAGAAGAAAAGGGTTTTCCTTTTTCTTGTGATCAAATACAGTGAACGCCAACGCATACCCTCTGGTAGTCTATTTTGTATGCATATATGCAATGGCAGTTCTTAGCTTGCACTGTTTTGTGGGGGTGCAGTATGAATATATGGTGTTGCTTGGATTAGTTGTGATTTCCTTTTTAATCATATGAAGAATGGTTTAACTGAGCCGATCTTGATGATGGATCTGGGGGGATTGTTCTTTATTGAAAATGTATTATCTGCCGGTGCTAGTTCTGCTCATTGAATTGTATATGTCCTTGTATCGTTCTTCGGCCCTGCTTCTTGGATTATTCAACAGTTGTATCGTTCCTCTGTTTTCCAGTGCAAATGTCTTTGGAGTTTCTGCCAATTCAATGCAATGTTCCTATGATGACAAAGGGAACAGTGTGCCCACCATTCTTCTTATGATGCAAAAGCGTTTATATGTAGAAGGAGGACTTAAGGTATGCTTGCGTTCCTAATTTCATTCAACCCAATTTAGCTCCAGCCTGCTACTTGCCAGTTCTATAAAAAAACTAGTCTGGTTTCTGTACTGCTGCTCACCAGTTCTGTTAAAAAAATGAGGCATTTCTTTGTGTTATTAAAGGTGGAAGGAATATTCCGTATAGATGCCGAGAATAGCCAAGAAGTGTACGCCAGAAACCAGCTAAACAAAGGAGTGGTGCCTCGTGGAATTGATATCCATTGTTTGGCAGGTTTAATAAAGGTATGCATACGACATGCTTACACTGTTTGACAATATGGTTTGGCAAATCCTCTGTAGGAATATAATTTTATGCTGTCAATTTCTCGCTGTTTCCTTTAAGGTTTTACCTGCCTTGATGTTTCTTTTGCTTCCTCATGACATTCACGATCCGACATACTGCTTGCTGCATCTTTTTGGTGATCTGCAGGCTTGGTTTAGAGAGCTACCCTCTGGGGTACTCGATTCGCTCACACCAGAACAGGTGATGCACTGCAACACCGAAGATGACTGCACTCAACTTGTGAACCAACTTCCTCCGACAGAAGCTGCCCTGCTTGATTGGGCAATCAATCTGATGACAGATGTTGTGGAGCATGAACATTACAACAAGATGAATGCACGCAACATTGCTATGGTCTTTGCACCCAACATGACGCAGGTATATTGAGTTTGTTTTAGCTGCTGCTGGATTGGTAACCTCGTGTTAAGCAGTATATTAGCTTTGTAGTTACTAAATCCCATGGTTTTGAATGCGAAATGGAAGGGGAAACTCCTCCTATTGGATGTTTACTGAAGATGACAGTATTCCATTTGGTGCTAAAATGTTGACATCAGACTCCTGATTAGATTCTAGGCGCATTTAAACAGAACTCACACATGTATGGGGTTTCAAAAGTTGAGATTATGGCTGTAACAACCGATAAGGAAATTCCCTTTTGTTTTTGCAAATGCTTAACATTTTTCAGCTAGTAACTAAGATGTAATCTTCTTATCTTGCAGATGGCTGATCCCTTGACCGCACTGATTCATGCCGTGCAAGTAATGAACTTGCTCAAGACATTAATCTTAAAAACATTCCGGGAAAGAGAGGAATCCAGTGCAAAGTTCAGGTCGCTCTCAGAACGCGCGGCTTCCCCAAGCGACAAGAGTGACTGTCATTCAAACTTGAACAGCAAAGAATCCAGTAAAATATCACTCAATGCTCCTGCACCTGAGATACCAACCTCTGGCAAGTTCTTGACGTCTGCTACTGTTAATAGAGCAGCATCCAACGCCGAGGAGAAATATTGGAGCTTCCAGAAAAAAAGTGACGGAGAAGAGGAATTCAAGTCTGCTTCAAGTAGCAGCCCTCCTTTCTACGAAATGGACCCCCGAGAATGTGGATGTAAAGGTGATCAATATGATAGTGGGGATTGGCTAAGTTTTAGCAAAGGGGTGAGGAGGCTATGCAGACACCCTGTGTTTCAGTTGAGTAAACCAGTTAAGAAGACTCGTGGTCTTGGAATTGTAAATACTAGGGGAGAGGCCGGAGAAACTTGGACATGATTTATCAGCTGTCTTTCTTGCCTGTAACATATACATACCATACACACATACATATATATGTATATGTATATGTATGTGTGTTGAGTTCATGATTGCTTATCTAAAGATTGTGATAAATAGATGCCAGCGTTTGTTTAATTCCTCTCTAGAAAGGGAACCCCAAAATCAAAAACAAAAAAAACTCTAATTTGTTTGAACGCCCTAACTGCAGCTTTAGCTAGATTGACTATTATCTATCGATCCTGATGCTCAATCTGTTCGCATTTGTTATCCTATTACTAAAAAAATTATTTAAAAAATAATGTTCTTAAGTAGCACGTGTTTGCGAGTTAAGTTGTCTTGCTTTAATATATTAATTTTAATATTAAAAAAATATCTTATTTATTTTTAAAGTTAAAGCCAGTTGTTACTCGTTACTTGAGTGATCATGTTAACCAAGTTATTTAAAATGGATCATGATAACTGAGTTATATATAAAATTGATTCTATGTCGGCTAATTTTAAATCCGGGTTAGTCAATGAGTTGAGTTAACAAGTTTTAAAATTGACATATCGGTTGGATTTAATAGAATACTAAATAATCTTGTCCATTTTAAAATTTCATCTTTAAATTTTCTCTTGAATCCTTCCTGACTTTTTATTTTTAATCAATTTTACTATTTAATAATTAGTTAATCTTGAATTGATACTCATAAGTTATCTCACTTTGTTTTTTTTATGAGGTTATATAGTCTCAACCATGAACTCTCATATATGGTTAATGCTCAATCTTACAAGATTTTATTTTATTATCACATCATTAAATAATTTTTTTTTAAACCGACACAAGCTTGACACGTCAAGTCATGAAGTTTGTGTTAGTATAACATGTCATAGTTTCAATATTAAAAAAAATAATGTGTTTTTTTTTTAAAGTCAAACCCTGCTTTTAATAGATTATTTTAGTTGTTTTTGAATTCATCAAATCAACCGAATTATAGCAAGATAATTTTTATATAATTTAATTTGAAATCCAGCATTGATAGGAAGTTGTTGAATTTGGAGTTCTGAAAATTGACTTGTTGTGCTAGGTTTAATAACAAACCTTGCAAATTTCCCATTATATTTGTTTTAAATTCAATAAAATATGGATCTACTATGACATATTATAAAAAAATCAAGGCCAAGAAAGTAGTTGCTACGAATATTCAAATAAGCAAAAAGAATAAAATAGCCCTTTTCTAAGTTTATTATGGATGACACCTTTCAAGAAACAATAACGTATTTTTTTACATTGATTTAAAATTTTATTTTTAATTTTATCCTCTAAAGTTATATTGGTATTATTTTGTGTTAAGATTTGTTTTTCTTTGCATGTTATTGCATGTGAAGTGTTTGAGAAAACCTGACATTTAATAAAATATTTTTAAAAAATACAAATTATAGATAAAAAACAAATTAAAAAAATAAGGACTAAAATAAATATAAAAATTGGAGATTTTCATTTTTATTTTCATGCAAAAAAAACTTTAGTTTTTTCACAAAAGTTTCGCTTTGCATATTTGTAGGTCCTTTTGTTTTTAGAATTTTATGCTTTAAACTTAAACTTTATTTGTTTTATATTTTATAAAATTGTCAAAAAATAGGAAGAAAAGAGAGGTTTTGAATCTTTATTCTAGCAAAAAAAAAAGAAGAAGAAAACAAGACAATAATGAATTTATATTGTAAAGATGAGTCGGAAGAAGTTGGTTTGGAACATTAATTTTATTTTAGAAAATAGATCGGAGTTTGATATATATTTTATAAGGTTTGAATTTGGGTTTTCATGTAGATTGAGGATTTTTTGATTGTAAATGAGTTTACTTATATTTTAAAAAAACTTTTGACTAATTTTAATCACCATAGAGGTGACTGGACTTGTCACGACGATGATTTTTTCTTTTTTTCGCATATCGGGTGCCGTTATCACCCCTGATTTGGGAGACAACAACGCGTGGTGAAAATAGAGTTATTTATAGTCGTAAATTTATGACTATAATTATCAGGAGTCGCCACCTTGTATTACGATCACTAGAAAACCCATTGGTCTGTGAGAGTCTTGGGTAAGGGGACTTGTTGTGCAAGGGGAAGACGTATCACCCTCGGTGCACCCTACCTAAGGTAAGCTGTATTGTTGTTTGATTGTTTTTTTAAGTTAAAATTTTTTACACTGCATTTACAAAAAGATATTTTTTTTGTCCGCGGATGTTCTTTACAATGTAATTTTATACCGCAGTTACAAACTTTTTATCTACAGATGTACTTTATAATTAAATTTACACCGTAGTGACCCCCCCCCTTCTTTTTTTTTTTATCTATGAACGTATTTTACAATGTAAATTTACACCCTAATAGATAAAACAAAAATAATTATAATTATTTTGATATTTTGTTCAAATTCCAACAGATAATCATAAACCGGTTACGATATCCAATATTTGTTTTAAAACATGAGGAAGATGCAAAAATATTTTATTTATAAAAAATATGTCAGAAAAGATCTTGGATCCGGCCGTATGCGCGAAAACAAATACATTTTTGTATGTTTGAATTTTTGTAATAATAATAAAAGTATCAATTTATATTTTTTAATAATTTCCATTTTTATTATATTTTCATTTGTGTATTTTATTTCAGATTGGGTGTTGACCTACCTAGTGGCTAACATCCTATCCGTAAGGACTGGAAGCCTAAGGTGTTTTGGGTTGAGTTTCTAGTCCTTACGGACTGGAAGCCCAAGGTGTTTTGGGTTGAGTTTCTAGTCCTCACAGGTTGGAACCCCAAGTCGCCTAGACTGTGGGCCGGGGACGAAATCACATCCCACTACATGCGAGGCTAGGGAAGATGATGAATAGTGCAAAATATTCGAGTGAGATGAAAGGTGCACTTGATGATACCTTTGGATAGAGGAGATCGAGGTGAGTATCCCAATGGTTGTGGTGTCGTCAACGATGGCTTGTGATGGCCGGAGGGAGCTTCCAAAGCCATCGGGGCTTGCGTTGCAGCTGCTGCAACTGTGGCCTTTGCTTTGCCTGAAAGTGTGGCTTGATGGCTAGTGTGTAGGGGAGGTTCACGGTGGTGATATGGGTGGTGTTAGGTGGTTGAATGGGCTCTGTTGGTGGAGAGAGAGAGATCTCAGCCGTGCTGGTGTTAGAGAGGGAAACATACCTACAAACCGAGAGAGAGAGAGAGAGAGAGAATTGCTGCATAGATGGGGACGATGAAGAAGATTGCTTGTTTTTTTCTTACGTAAATTTTCCTCAATAATCTCTGTTTTTTTGTGTGTTCTTATGGGATTTTTCTTTTTTTTCTTCCCCCTCCTGTGTTTTTTCTTTCACCTTTGTTTTTGTAATCCTTTTTCTCTTCGGTTCCCTTCCTATTTATAGGGGCAGAGGTAGCTCTCATGCATATTGCATGAGGTTACTCCTTTGAATTTGCAGAGGCTGTGGGTTCCAGACCTATGCTCTGCACTGTTCCGGTGTCAGAACAATGCAACACATGCAATCTTGGCTTTGGAAAATTGTAATTTGGTTCTTCAATGTTTGATTGGTTCAATCACACCCCCGATTAGTTTTAAACTTTTAATTTTATGCAATTGTATCCCCTCCAAAATTTCAACAACAATCTTAAATGTGCGTGCCTTTTTTATTTTTGTCCATGGTTTCTGATTTGCGCGATTTAACCCTAAATTGACCAATTGAATTCTCAATTCGTTCAATTTGGCTCCTGATTTTGCATAATTGACTTAAAAAATTCAATCTGTCTCTAAAAATTCTATTCTTATCAATTGAGCCGGAATTAAATTCAAGAATTTCATTTCTCATTGACTAAGCCCTTAATAAAATTAATTTGACTAATTTAAAGTATAATTAAGTCCTTGCACTTAATTAAATCCTTCAATTGGTTCTTAAATTAATTCCCGATCATATTAAACTTTAAATTGGTTGACGATTAAATCGAATCAACCCATAAAAATATAATTATGTCGTTCAACTTAATTTTTACACAGATTTATCAAATGATAAATTATTTTTGCCTTAAATTTGTATTTTTCTCTATTTTTGGAACAAAAGAGATATTATTGAACTTGCGAAAACAACCAACATTTCTATATTGATTTTTCTACCCACGCTAGCTCCTTTTATTTTATTTTTGTCATTTTTATTTTATTTTGGGAGTAACCTAAAAATTGGGTTACAACAAGATTATTGGACATGGTTTCCATTCTATTTTTTTAAAAAAAACACTCGATAGAATACAAGTTATTTTTTAAAGAAAAAAACTAGTAATGCATGAGTTTTTTTTTAGTTTGGACTAGACACGCGAGCTTAAGTGCCAGTTTTGGAGATTTTTTCTTGAAGTTCTTTACATTCATAATTACATCAAAATGATGTATTTTATTTTGTATAAAATCATTTTTTACATCTTCACATTAAAATAATCTAAAAACAATTTTTTTAATTTAAAATAAAAAACTTCAAAAATATTTTTAGAACGCGGTGTCAAACAGGATGTAAGTGCCTAACCTATTTTTAGATGAACTTTTATTTTTAATTATTTTTTATTTTTCAATAAAATGAATTGTATAAAAAAATATTAAAATAATATTTAAGAAACTATTTGATTATGTCATTGTATTCAAATAAGATTATAGATTAAGCACCTTGTATGTGACCTGATGGTAAGATTGTGACTAAGAAGTTTGCTTCTTCTGTGGTATCAATTTTGAGACTTGTAGTTGTTAATATAATGACTACTAAAAATTTATATGATCATCAGCTTTAAAAGCAATGAAATAAGATAAAGAATGTGCAAGCTGGCCTGAACATTCACGTCAATAAAAAGAGATTATAGATTCTTATGGTTGTATCAACAATCACTTTGTTAATTTTTATTTCTTTAACCTGATATGGAGTTTTTATTTAATAATACATGCTTATGAATAATATTGAAAAAGAATAAAAGAAAATCTATTTTGTTATAAAATCTTTATAAATTTCCGAAATGACACGGAATTATTTGACGATCTCGACTTGTTTCCTATTGTCAGTTAACTTTATATAGCAAGATTCTATAAAAATCTCCGGGATGGCATTATTTTGCTTCCATAGTTTCTAAAGTCCAGCAGAAAAGCCGCATTTTATAATGCGGTTTGATTGCATGGAGCTTCAACGGCGCGACAATAAAGGGAAAAAAGCAAAATATGGTCACCACAACAGCTACTGTATATACCCTGTGAAGGTTGGGTCCAACCAACGCAAGACAGTGGACGGGTTTTCTTTAAGCTTTTAAAACATGGCCTTTTGTTCTTATAAACTGTAGATTGCTGTATCAGCCCACTTCTAGATTTATCTCGAGATTGATTGTTTTTTTCTCTTCTTATAATATTATTATTTTGAAATAGATTCATTAAAATAATTATTTTCATAATAATTATATATGAATCTAATATGCATATTATATATTTTTTAAATCTTTTGAGTATTCAATGAGAATAAAATATCTATTTTATCATCATTTTATTTATAAATGCTCAAATTTGTTGTTCTTATAGTTTTGACATATTCACATTAAAATTATTAATTCATGTGTATTTTTATTTTAAAATTAAGATAAATGTTTGTTTAAAAAACAATGTTTCTTGTAAGAAAAAGTTATTTTGTAAAAAAAACAGAAACAATAGAATAGGAAAAGAGTTGTGATTAAAGAGATGTGTTTCTTTCTTCTGGTCAAAATTAATCGATTTATCTTGAGTATTTATTTTAATTAATTTTAGTTTTAATTCAATAAATCAAATTTTTAATAAAAACAATATATTCTATGAAAAACATTAATAAGAAAAGAGAAAAAAGCCTAATATTTTATCTACGATATCAAAATCAATTTTTTTTGTTATAAATACTTGCATATAAATAAATAAAAATAATTCAAAGATGCCCCACGACATTTAATCAAAGATTCATATACATACACATATCTTTTATTTTTAAAAAATAAGATAAAGTTCTAGTTTTAATTTTAATTATTATTGAAAACTCTTTTTATAATATATCAAATTTTGCTACCATTGAACTTATTTCATTAATCAAAAACATTATCTTTAGAGTTCCGAATTAAAATTTTCCACCATTAAAATAAAAAACTATCCACAACATGAGAATATTCTACCTCTGTATTAAAAAAAAATCTTTGAATTGTTAATTGAAATAAAGTAGATACCCTAGTAATGCCTATCTCCCAATGACACATGATAAGACGTGTGAATTGAAGATCGAGGTTTTTTTATTAGTATTATTATTCCAAAGATATTGTTGATTTTTAATTATTCGTAGGTTTAACTATTTGACAACGAAAGTATCAAAACATAAAAAGGCGAGTGAGGCTTATTTATATAATATCCGACAAAATAATAATAATAATAATAATAATAAAGCATGTGGCTGTACAACTTGTTACTTTAACAGATACGAGCTCCAGCATCGCTGTAGTGAACACGGCTCCAATGTCCATAACGTTTTATGCGTGCTTAAATTAATTTCAATGTTTGACCACATGGGAGGAGCAATCATGAATTGCAAATATTATCTGCAACCGACAACTTTGCACTCGTGAAGAAGCATGATGAAGCTAGGAGAAGGTGCATGATTTGTTCTTAAAACTCACCGCTCGTGAAGCTACGAGAAGGTGCATGATTTGTTCTTAAAACTCACCCCTCAGTTTTTATCAATCATCTCACATAAAAATTTAAATTTATAGGTTAGATCTTATAATATAATTGTATTATGATCTAACACTCCTCTCAAGTGAAAATTTTTTGGATTTGAAATTTGCATAGACCTACATTGCCTTGTGTTTAATTTTTTTTATCAAATAGAATGGGGATGGTGAGATTCGAACTCGTGACCGCTGGGTCAACAAGGCTCTGATACCATGTTAAGGAACCATGTCACTTAAAAGCTTAACCTTATAGGTGAGATCCCATAATATGATTATATTATACTCTAACAGTTTTAGATATACAAGCAAATTTGATGGCATGATGAGCTGAGTTTTTTATGTAAGAAATTGATTAATTTTATATGTATTGTAAATTATTATTTCGATATTTTGTTAGTAAAACTATAATTGATAGAATCTATTAGAAACAAATTTTCCCTCACCTAAAAGTGATTCAATATTGCTATTGTTAAAATTATTTTGATAATTTTTAAGCGGTTGATTGTACAATTATTTTGATAATAGTTTTTGTTTTTGTTTATTCTTTTGTTTGATGTTTTTTTGAAGTTTTTAGGATTTGTTTTTCTTCCTTTTTTTTCTTTTCATTATTAACACAAAAATAAAATAAATAATAATAATAATACTAATAATTTAATTATTTTTCTTGCTTACTCTTTTGTTAATGTTTTAAGAGTTTTTTTTTCCCTCAGAATAATTTTATAATTTTTATTGTTTTGACAGTAATAATAATGATAATTTTTATTTTTTATTGTATTTTTTTGTTTGATCTTTTGTTATAGTGTTTATAGTTTTTTTTTAATCTTTCATTCATTCATTTATTCTTTCATAATAATAATAATAATAATAATAATAATAATAATAATAATAATAATAATAATAATAATAATAATATTTATTTGTTTCACTTGCTTGCTATTTTGTTCATGCCTTTTTTTCCTCGGTATAATTTGATAATTTTTATTATTTTTATAGTAACAACAATAATAATTTTAGATGTTAAGACTCTGATTTTGCTATTGTTATAGTATTTTAAATTAATATTGCTTCCTTTTTCCCTTTATTTTTATTATTTTTATTTGCTCTTTGTATTAAATGATTTTTATAATTTTACTATCTACACAATAATAATGATGATTTTAGTGATTAATTTTTTTTCTCATATAAAATATTTTGCTCTTTTTTTTCTAATGTTAGTTCGCACTCTTTTATAATCTTTTATGACACAATATCTATATTCTAAAAGATGTAATCTATGCTTGCGCAACAAATTCTACTTAAAAATTATACATTTTATCTCCTAATCTATAACTTTAATTTAGTTATATCATATAAATTTATCATTGTGGATTTAATTATGTTAAATTATATACACAACAATGTTCGAGGCAACACATAGACAATATAACTAGTATATATTGTAAAATTGCTCTTATTTTTTTTTTAAGAAAACACAAATGACATGTTGCCTTCAAGACTAGATTTTACCTAGAAAATTGGGGTTGGATCTTTTTTGATTAAAAAACCTGAATTTCAATATAAAAACAATTCACTAACATCATTGGAACACTAATAAGCGATTCCATCAACTTTAAATACCTAATAGTACTCTAATAATATGAAATCAAATTGATTTAGTTTTGTTTGCTCATATTTTTTTTAGAAAATATTGAGGCTCTAAATAACCATGATAAAACCTCTCTCATCTTATGGAACCTGTGAACACTAAGAAAACCCTTTTTGTAGCTGAAAATGGAGTGAACAATAATTTATTCCCTTATCGCTAGAATCCATCGACCCCTCTCTCTCATCTCTTTGTTTTGTTAAATTTACATTATCAATTTTTTTTTATAAGAGTAGCTCTTATACTTTATCAACAAAAAAAATGTAAGAAGTAACTTTCCTAACAATGATACTGGTGACGAAATAATGTTCTCTTTGTTTTGTTTTGTTTTGTTTTGCACGTGACCATTCTTAGAGACGAATGGAGGTGCTTGGAAAGAGGTTTTTTCATAATTATAAAATTATAATTATAATTTTTAGGAGTCATCACTTAATAATAGCTCATGAGAATCTAAGTAAGGGGACTTGTTGTTTAAGAAAAAGACGCATCACTCTCAGTATACTCTACCCAAGATAAGCTGCATTGTTAACCTTTTTTTTTCTTGAGTTAGATTTTTATCCATTGATCTTTTCAAAGTTTTGAAGTATATCTCTCTTTGAGGGAGTTTTTATTTTATTGGGTCAAAAACTTAACCACTCTAACATCCAAATCTTCACACTGTATTTATTGTTAGTGTATTTTACAATGTAATTTAACACCTCAATAATTAAAGTTTATAACTAAAAAAAATGAGTTAAATGGTTGATGATTTTTTTTGATATTTTGGCTAAATTCTAAGGAATAATCATAAATTAGTTACAATATCCTATTTTTATTTTCAAACATTAGAAAAGATAAAAATATTTTTTGCTTGTGTGAAAAATATGGTTAGAAAACTTTAAAATTCAGTCCTATGCATGAAAACAAAATTTTTTTTAGTATTTTTTTGAAATGGAAATGTTTATACATCTATTCAATTTATTCAAATAAAATATATACATCCAAGTTGGATCTAACCCAACTAAATATGGCGGCCCAACCATGTTAGGCCATACTTACCTACTGTTCACATGTAAGTTAATCTAACTACTGTTCACATGTAAGTGAACAGTAAGGAATGAATTAATTCTCTCTTTACTATTACAAAATTATGGCTTAGTTGAAGTATGTTCATGTTGTTGCATCTGTATAGAGGAGATGCGGCTGGTGCTGGAGGTGTTGGTGGAGAAAGGTTGTCAGTGGTGGTTGTAGAAAGAGGAGGAAACAACAACTACTATTGTGTGGAGAAGAAAACTATGGAGCTGCTGATAGTGAAGAGATGGATTACTATTACTATAGTTGTTGAAAAAGGATGGTTGTTGTTGCTCTTGGCAACGAAAGAAGGAGAAGGGCTAGTTATGGTTTTGTTGTCCTTAGAGGAGAAGGGGATGATGTGGTTTGCTTACGATTAGGAGAAAATGATTTTTTTTCTTTTCACTATTATTTCTTTCTTTTCGTCCCTTGTTTTGTTTTTTTTTCATCCTCTTTTTTTCTTGCTTCTCTTTGTTCTCCCTTTTTTCTTTCTGTTCCTCTCATTTCCCCTCCTTGCTCTCTCATTCTCTGTTTTTGTTCCTCAATTGTGTGCTGCTCTTCCCATATACATAGGGTTTATCGTGTTGCAAAACAGGGGAGTTGCCTTGCAGAAAAGGTGCAACAATGGTATGTTGTAGGCAAGGTAGTGGTATGTTGTAGGGCATGGTTATAGGTATGGAACAAGCATGGCTATCGGTAAGGTATTGATAGAGCAATTTTTAAATATTTTTTTTGAAATAATGTTAAAAATACAAAAGATATAAAATAATACAAAAAAATTAGTTTGTAAAAAATTGGGCTATTATAAAAAAGAGTTTTTCGGTAGGAAAACTAGGAAGAAAATTGTTTTTCTTCAATTTTGACTTCTAATTTCTCTCCCCTCACGCTATGTATTTCTCTTTTATTGATGTTTTGAGGAAGAGGGTAATCTAGTCTATAAAAATCATACAATTTCTATTTGTTCGGTTTGAAGACCAACTAGTCGACATCCTCACAAAGGCAGTCGCTAGAAGAGTATTTCATAATGCAATTAACAAGTTAGATATGATAAATATCTACGCTCCAACTTGAGGGGGAGTGTTGAATATAACTGTTAATTTCTTTTTTTAAACATTGTATACAGTAACAGTAAAGTAAGCTTTATTATTGACTATTTTAGTCTAGGTGTTTTTCTATAAATTGTATCCAAAATTATAATAGAAAGATAATCGAATAAACAAAACATTAATTTTATTTAGAATTCTAAGACTTCTAATTGCAAAGGTTATGTGGGCTAGCATCCAATGATTTTATTATGGTGAAATCTAAAATGAAATCATTGTTGCTTCACAATGCTCAACATAATGGTCCCCGTCTCTCACTCGGGATACTCCCACTCGGAACCCACTTTCTTCCTTGAAGATTGATGTTGAGGAGTTGGGTCGCCCTACTCGCCCATATCTAAGACACATAGGATTTGTTCTAGTTGAGGCATTGTTGGTAGAAACCCTAGCCTCTCCTCAAATGCATAGAGTCACTTTCTCTACTACTAGGCATCAAAGGTTTGGGTTTGTCCAACACCCCTGGTGATTCTTATATTGATTATTTTAATTATGTATGATTGTATATCGAGAGGTTAATAACTTTAATATTATTTTAAAAAATATTATGGAATTATCTTGTATTTCCATTTCAAGTCCATTATCTTTATGGCACGAGTAAAGTTGTCATTTCTTAGTTTTTTGTTTCCGAGTAATATTTTGTATAAATGATATGTTGGTAAACCGATATGTATGATCACTAATTTTGAAGTAAAAATGAATGCAAGAACATTAACTCGTTTTGTCGCATTTTATTAAATGTGACTTCATTTATATTAACTCGAGTGCAAATTATTGATTGTTATTAAATGTATGGTTTATTTATTGTGGTTGTGATTAGGGTGATGTTATAGTTTTGTAGACCTAAGGTGATTGGGTCAAAAATGAATTAATGGTTATGTTATATGTCAAAAACTTGGGATTTTCCTGTATAAGGGAGGTATTACGGATATTTTGATAGAAATTTTAGTGAAATGTTGTTGTATGTGAGTGTTTATATATATATATATATATATATATATATATATATATATATATATATATATATATATATATATTTGTGTGTAAGAAAAAAAATTTACATTTCATCAAAATTGACAAACCTTGAGCGAAAATGATCCCCTGATTCTTGACTATAATAGTTTATGGTAGTTTTGTGTTAATTAACATCATTAGTTCAACCCCAAAAGTGACACCTCAGGCAGCACGTTGTGGCTGTCAAATTCAACAATTCATGATACTTACTTTGATTCATGGTTCTACATTAAGCCATGATTCTGCTTTGAACCAACGATTGAAAGATTTTCCTTAATAAAGTGTTTGTCGATTTCAACGTGTTTAGTATGCGATCATGTTGAACTGAATTATAAGCAATCTCGATAGTTGTCTTATTGTCATAGTGTAGACCCATAAATGTCTCATACTCAATTTTCAGGTCTTGTAATACCTATTTAATCCATAACAATTCACACACACCATGAGCCATACCTCGGAATTCTGCTTCGGCACTTGACCTCGCGACTACTTTCTGCTTCTTACTTCTCCAAGTAACTAGGTTGTCTTCTACGAATGTAAAATATCCTGATGTCAATGTCCTGTCAGTCTGATTTCCTGCCCAATTTGAGTTTGTATATCCCTCAATATTTTGGACCTCTTTCTTAGAAAATAGAAGTCCTTTCCCTAGTGCACTTTTTAGATATCTTAAGATCCGATATACAACCTCCATGCATGAACTGACTTACCACACATACTACATAGGCGATATCTAGCAGAGTGTGTAATAAGTATATTAGTTTTTCCACTAGCCGTTGATAACATCCTTTGTCGGCTTGGCGTTTGATCTTCTACTTGTCCTAGTTTGTGATTCATTTCCATAGGTGTATCTACTGGTTTGCATGCAAGCATTCCAGTTTCTGCCAATAAATTCAACACATATTTTCGTTGTGAAAGACATATTCTCATTTTTTACTCGAGATCTCAATGCCTAAGAAGTACTTCAGTTGTCCGATATCTTTCATTTCAAACTTCGATGTCAGAAATTATTGTAGTGCCTTTCTCTCTTCTGGATCATCTCCTGTTAAAACCATATCATCCACATATACTATTAGTGTCATTATCTTCTCCCCTTTGTGTTTTATAAACAAAGTATGATCTGAATTACTTTGCTTATATCCAAGCTGATGCGACCATATTATTTGATAGTTTCATCCATATTTACCTAGTGTTTTGCATAAGTTTTATGTATAAAATGCCTTGATATCCTTTGTTTTATATTTTGAAGGCATTTTTGGATGAAAGATGCAAAAAGAGGTAATTGGAGGTGATTGACACATTTGACCTTCGATTGGTGTTTTGTGCAGAATGGAAGCTCTACACATCAAAATGAAGTGATTCCACCGACATTCAAAAGCTACAGAAGTTTGATTGATGTAAACCCAATTTTCGTGGATTCAGGACTCAAAGAAATATAAACGCTCCAAATTTCAGCATAAAAAGATGTGTTATGAACGAGATATGAATTTTACAAGGGACAACTAAATTCTGCCAACTTAAGGAAGGACTATTTTGTAAAATAGACACTAGGGTTTCTAAGCATATATAAAGGAGGAGAGGCGTAAGGAAGTGGCAGTCAGCACAAAAGAAAACACAAATCTTCCTCCTTCAAACCCTAAATCATGTTTTCTTCCATCTTTTTATTTAGTTGTTCAATAAACATGCAAGGCTAGACTCGTTTGCTTGGTTGCAAGGACATGGAAATCTTCGATTTCAAGAATTGTGAGATCTATTTTTACCTCAATTTTTCTGTTTATATGATGAATATGTTTCTTATCCTATGCATATTTTCCTATAATTTTTATTTAATTGCTAAGAGTAGACTCGAAGTTATTTTTGTAGGCAATTGCTAAGTTTGATATCAAAACCGGAGTTGTGGTATATGAACTTATGAAGCAACTAAGTTAATAATTGTAGTTGTAATTGTTGAATTGTATTGTATTGTTGTAATTGTATTGTAATTGTTGTGTTGTTGTTGTATTGTAATTATAATTGTGTAATTGTAATTGTAGTTGTTGTAATTGTAGAAAAAAAGTTAATAATTGTAGCGGTCTATGTTATTAATATAAGAGAGAACATTCAATCGAACTAAACAAATATTGCGGACAATTATGTTTCATAATTGATCAATTTATCTAGATTTTAATGATGCCATTATATTAAATTACTAGTGCGGATACTATGGTTGTTTGATAGTTAGGGTAAGTTATACTGCAGATCCAGTTAATGAACCAATTTTAAGAAGAGATAAATATTATGAATACAAATTGATGTGTCGTTTCCATGATCAATTTTGATTTACGTAGGTGGATGTTGATTTGCGACCAAGGTTTGCTTTATTGATAAATTTCAATTTTATATAATTTTCACTTACTTTGCTTTAGCCTAGCCTAGACAATTTCCAACCCCCTGTTGCATTACATATAGCACGAAAATCTGAACTAGATCGTCCTCGTGGGATTGACCCCTTGCTTGTTCTATACTATCTTGTTGATTTGTTTTAAACTAGGGTAATTAATTTATGCGACCGCGACATTGCAACACAAACTCCTTCATTGTGGATGCGAATCTTCCTAACCATGCCCGAGGTGACTGCTTTAAACCATACAAAGCCTTTTTTAATTTGCATACTTCAGTTTCATATGAGGACTTGGTTTTCACTCCGGGTGGCAATTCCATAAATACTTCTTCTGCAAGATCTCCATTTAGAAAGACATTCTTAACATCGAATTGTTGCAGCGCTCAATCTCGATTCACTGCTATAGATATGAGAAGCCGAATGGTGTTCATTTTTGCATCTGGAACAAATGTTTCTTGGTAATCCACTCCATACTTCTGCGTGTATCCCTTTGCGACTAACCTCGCTTTGTATCTATCAATACTTCCATCTGCTTTAAACTTCACTTTGAATACCCATTTACACCCAACTTTCTTCTTTCCTGTTGGTAATTGACATAACTCCCACATGTTATTCTTTTGTAGTGCCTCCATTTCCTCATCATCGCTTTGATCCACTTTGGAGTCCGCTAATGCATCCTATACATTACTAAGAATAGACACATAGGATAATTAATTAACGAGTAAATACATATAATTCGATAATCTATGGGTAGATATATAGTTGTTGATGAGATATTTAGTTTTTTTGTTTGGGATCGAGTTCATATTGTTTTTGGGTATATATGGGTCTCATTATTTTCTAAGACATGAATTTCATTTTTCTCGATCGGGATATGATTTAGGGTTACCAAAGGTGACTGAGGAGACACATTTTCGGTTAATTCTTTAGTTAATGGTGTAGGCGTCGGTAATTCAAGAGACATAGGAGGTTTATTATAGAGATCATTTCGGTGCAGTGCTTGACTTCAATGTTATCATCCTGACTTAGTCTCATTGAGGGGTCATTATAGAGATCATTTCGGTCTGTGCTGACTTCAATGTTATCATCCCAACTTGGTCTCATTTCCTCTAATTCAAATATATCTTCATTCTCTTCATTGTTACTCTCCCCCTAAAGAGAAGAACCAGGAACTCCCCCTGAATAGTAAGGTTCGGGTTCTCGAAATGATGCATCCAAGGTTACATGTAGCTTGCGATAATGAGGGTCATAACACCGATATCCTTTCTGAAAATCCGAGTAACCTACAAACATGCACCGTTTGGCACACGAATTGAGTTTGAGTCGCGAGAACCTTAGGGATGTGGACATATACTTGTACAACCAAATCTTGGAGGCTCTAAATTTGGAAAGTGACGAACCGAGAGAAGAGATTCCATTTTCTATTGAGGAGACTGAAATTCGATTGCACTGGATGGTATTCAATTTATTAAGGACGCTAAGTGATTTGACTACCTCACCCCAATAGTATTTTTGCATATTCATGCCAAATAGCAAGACCTGAACTATTTCCATAATTTGCCTGTTCTTTCTTTTGCTAATCCATTCTACCATGGAGTATATGTGCAAGATGTCTAATGTCGAGTTCCGTTATGTTGTAAAAATTACCTAACACTTGATCATAAATTTTGTACCATTATCCGATCGAAGTGTACAAATCTGTCGTTGGAATTGGGTCGACACCATTTTCTGAAATTCCTAAAATGTTGTACTTCACTTTTATTTCGGAGGAAAGATATCCGGATCATTCGAGTACACTCATCAATAAAGGTAACAAAGTACCATGCATTAGAAAAATATGGGACCTTTGCAGGACCCCAAATATCAGAGTGAATAACTGCAAATGGTTCTACACTTTTATTGAAACTTGGCAAATAGGAAATGCAGTGACTTTTCACCCGTTCATAGATATCACACTTAAAATCCAAAATACTTAAATTTAAAAATAACTACGGTAGTAGTTTCTTAAGGTACCTAAAAGAAAGATGTTCGAGTCTGCAATGCCATAACCAAACAAGAGCCTAAGCTTGATCTGTACTTCTGGTCTGATGTGCATGACCTAGTTTTAACCCCCCCCTTTTTTCCTTAATTCCAAGTAATAGAGGTTGTCCCGTTTAACACCAAAACCAAGAATCTTAAGGTTAGAATGTCCTGAAAAACACGTAACAGCAGGCCAAAACATGACCGTGCACTCAAGGGTAGTCATGATTCGACTAACCGAGAGGAGATTAGACGTAAGAGATGGAACAATAAGAACAATATTTAGTGTAATAGTGTTAGTTAAAACAAAAGATCCTTCCCCGTATATCATTAACAGATGTATATGTATGTCCAGTAAAGAGGGTTTATGGCATATTAAATTATCAGAATCTTTAATCATATGATGAGATGCACCTGTATCAATAATCCAGGTACTATTCTTTGAATAACAGAGTGTGCAAATTCATTTTTTATGATACCTGGATGAGCCATATTCGTTGTGGGTTGTGCCAGATCTGCTTCCGTCAGATGAACCAGAGGTTTTCGAAAATTTTTCCAAGGTTTTTTTGTAAAGTCTCATCAGTCCTAGTAGCCAATAATTTCATAACACCGTTGTTTTGAATGTCCCATTTCACCGCAATGAGAACAAATCAATCCACCAATATTTTTTTTTGGTCAACTCGGTCAGCTATAAATGCAAAATCTCGCCCTAATTTTTTCCTGTTTTCCCTTTCATCAACTCGCGCCCCCTGGTTTCTCCCTACCTTGCTCTCCTGCCGACCGATGGTGCCTCGCCACCATCGCCGAGTGCTCAGGGAACCCTGGGGGGGCTTCCATGTCCTCCATTCCCATCCACAACCGTCTTTTGAGCTTCGTAGTAAGTACCCTTATTACCCATCCACAACCTTGGTTACTCAACTGGGTTGTTTGACTAGGTGTTTGCAGATGGGTGTGTGTGTGTGTGTTTGACTAGGTTGTTTGACTGATGTTGTTGGTGTTTGTGGTGTTTTGTTTTCAGATGGGTGTGTTTGTGTTTTGTATTTTTTTTTTCAACTGGATTTCTGGGTTGGGTGATGATTTCTGGGAGACAAAAATTGAGTTTGCTTTGATTTGAACAATAGTTGTTTTATTCCTTCTTCTTTTCGATGAATACACGGGTTGGGTGATGATTTCTAGGAAACAAAAATTGAGTTTGCTTTGATTTTCCGGTGACTTTCGGGTTTGATTTTCTAGGTTATGTGGAAGAATTTCTTGGTTTTGCTGGAAACAGTAAGCTGCGAGGATTTCGGGGTGTTGAAAAAAAAATCAAAGACAAAAAAATTCAACTCGAGATTTAAGAGTAGCTTTGATACCATGTTAGAATTCAAAATACAAATAATCTTCTGTTTATTCGATTATCTTTCTATTATAATTTTGGATTCAATTTATAGAAAAACACCTAGACTAAAATAGCAATAATAAAGCTTACTTTAATGTTACTTTATACAATGTCTAAAAAAGAAATTAACAGATTATATTGAACAAGAAGATTTCTTGCTCATCAATAAAAGTTACTTTACTGTTATTTTATACAATGTCTAAAAAAAAAATTAACAGTTATATTCAACAAGAAGATTTCTTGCTCATCATGGCTGATGAACAGTCAGGAGCTAGTCTCATGCCGTGGGATTCTATCGCGAGCAGTGATTGAATAGTATGGCTGAGAGGTCATACTAAAATAGTAATCGCAAGAGAGTCGAGTGCAAGAGAAGAAAAAGTGGCATAGTGAGAGGAGTACTTGTGTAGAATAAAGTGAAAGCTTCTCTCACCACAAGCGGGAGCTTCTCTCTCTGGACTGTAAGGCCTATATTAGATAAAATTGAGCTATCAATTTTAGTTAGCTCTGTCCAAAATAGTCAAATTTCTCTCTCATGTAATTTGATCCAAAACTCAATTACTAGAATTTTTTATATCATCATAATATACTCTTTCCAACTCTAGGATATCACTCCATTATTTATTTATTTTATGGGTGGGGGCTCAAACAAATAACAATGATGTTGTTCCATTCATGTAGTCAAGATATTTTATATGGTACTAGTGATGTCATAATTCAAATTTAAATGTATTTTTATGGTTTGTTTTTTCCCTCCCCTTTTTAGACATATTTATGATTAGAAATGACAAAATATTTAAGGTGTTTTAATGGGAGACTAAAAAAAGATTAATTTTTTAAACAATAAATAAAATGTTTCTAGTTACAACATGATCATGATTAAAAAATAATATTTTTTAAAAAATAAATAAATATTTTTTAAAAATAAAATAATAATAAAAATTCATTGCTCTTAATGGACTTTTATGATAAACCAACCAATCACCTCAATGAAACCTAATTTTCAACGCTATATAGCAAGTGGGTGGGGTAGACAACAAATGGAGATGATGATAACAAACATTTAACACATGCCTATTTTTTAAGGTCTAGAATTTTGAAGAAAACATTGTGGTTTTCAAACGTCAAGGAGAAACATAACAAAAAATTAATAAAAAACCCATCCATCTCTCGAATAATTAGTATTAATAAAAATTAATTGTCACTTTCAATTACGTGTCAATGCTTCAGTCGGGTTCCGAGAATAGCTTTCAAAAACTAGCACTAAAAGTAAAACTAGTCATCTCATACCCTCGTCCATGGGATACCTCATGCGTAATTAGCAAAGATGAAAGTTACGAAATCCTACTCCGTCTAACTAATCAAACTGAACAGCAGCTTCGCTTTAGATGGTAATCAGACTTTGGGAGGTAAGAGCTTTTTTTTTTATTTTTATTATTATTATTTTAATGTAATGATTTCAAGATAAATTTTTAAAAATAGACTATATTATTTAAAGATAAGAATTATTCTTAAAAATAACAGCTAACCTTTTTTTTTTTCATTGTATGTTCACGTGAATTCAGTACTGAACTTCCCGACCACCCTATATATGGATGATGGCTTAGCTGTTGTCATTCGATGGAAGAGCGCTGTTAGGATTATCGAATGGCGTGTCAACAAATCTAACGGAAACCAATGAACAGTTGACACATGCCCAATCTGTGACATAATCTAAAAACTGGAATGCAAAAACAGAAAAAGAGAATTAAAACAACCATCAAAATAACCGTTAGAGAATCTCATCACCAACGAAGTAGGCATAGCGAATCTTATGAACTATTCTTCTCTTTCGCAGGTGGAAAATTGGATGCTCTTAAGACACGTGTCGGCTGCAGCAGCAAGAGAATCGGATAACATTTTTAAGCCTCAAAATCAAGAAGCAAGTGCACGATTTTTCTATTAAACTGAAATTAAAGCCTGTTTTGGTAGTCCATTTTATAAAGTATTTCTTAAGAAATTGATTTTTTTTTCAATTAATTTTTGTAATGTTTCTAAATTATTTTGATATTTTAATATAAAAAATAAAAATAAAAATATTATTTTAATATATTTCCAAACAAAAAATACTTTTAATTTCAAAACTAAATAAATTATTGTTAATCATCATGAAAACAAACACCCACGTTATCTTTCTCTTTCTTACTTCTTTCTCTCTATCTGTTAAGCGTACTGATTTTAATAATTCAAGAAGTGTAAATAATTGAGTTTAATATTCTTAATTATAAGTACTAATTTTAATAATTCAAGAAGTGTAAATAATTGAGTTTAATATTCTTAATTATAAAGAGAAAATCAAGATTATTATTCTTCAAAAACCCAACAATCAAATCAAACTTTTTCAAAATTTCAATCACATTCAAAAATAAAATGTGTCAACATTTATCAATCTTGAAAAAAATACAGTCTAGTTCTGTTAATGGTTGAAACTGAAGTTGATTCCTTGAGAAAATCTCTAAGGGATGATGCTGTGAATGGAAACATTAATTGAAATTCTCAAAGTTTATTTTACATGCTTCAAGAAAAATTATTCATAAAATACCATTTCTCTAATAAAAATATTTTTTTCACCACCTTTTTTTTATAAAACAAATCTATGATTTTTTTGTGTTCTTTAAATAAAATTATCATGGTCTCACATCCTATGTCATGAGTTCGACAAGTATACTTAGTTTTGATTTTAATTGTTTTTTTTAATTTTAATATTAGATTAATTTAGAATCATTCAAGCTGTTTTCAAAACCACCAAGTCAATTAAGCTATATCATGTCATTAAAATAGTTATGTATCAAATGTATTAAAATACATTTAGTTTTTCAAATAACTTTTTAAAATTGGAATGCATATAAATCCTGTTATAGAAAAATACTTTTTTGTTTAGAAATGCATCAAAATAATATTTTTTTAAATTATTTTGGATATCAACATAAAAAAAAATATAAAACAAGAATTTGTATTGGGATTGAGGAATAAGATCTTAAAAATGATTGAGATTGATAGATAAGATTTTATGAAGAATTGGGATTGTCTTAGAGAAGTTTTCACCACAACATTAGAATACAAGAAACTAACGATTACAGATATAATTGATGATTATACACATTATCTCATGTAATACATTTTATCTTTTTTCACATCCCAATTTCTAGAAGAAAAAAAGAGAGCATAATACTATCATTTATTATTATTATTATTATTATTGATATGGATGTTTGTTTTAATTATTATTAAATTTAAGTTTAATGCTAGTTAAATTGTCATCGTGCATATTTCACATAAAATCTTAGTTCTTTTCTTTTGTACTCAATGAAAGAAAGAAAAGTTGATCTTTTATATTGTTTTATATTTATTAAGTTCTTTACTTCTAACCATTCTAATTTTTGGATGAGGGTATCGTTGTAAAATATTGTAAGAACAAAATTAATAAAATAATATACTAAGTTCATTTTTTAAGGACAAAATGCATATTTTTTTTATAAAATAATTAAAAAATTAAGAATCAAACTAAATTTTGTTTTTAATAAAAGTTGTCTTACTTTGATTAACATGTAGTATAACTTGATGTAGTAATGGGAGACTAAATTAATATCTTCCAAGGTAAATTGTACAAGTGTAATATTGTGTCAATCCCATCCCTAGAAGGCTATAAGGTGTTTCCCTTAAGCATCATAAGGATAAAATGAAAAACATCATTATTTTGAAAAAAAGTTAATTTATACATAAGAAACTTATGTTTTTATTCATTAACTATGATATATTTTATTTCATTTTAAGATATAATCAACTTGATGACTTAGTTATATAGCTTATACTAAAATCATAATCTTAATTTTATAAGTTGGGAGAGAATAAGGTTTTCTAGTAGATGCCTTTGTTGGAAAGGATTAATTGCATGTTTAGAAAATAACTGGAAATCATGAACAAGTTAGGAAATATTTGTATTTCTCTTTTTCTATAATAGGACAATTATACATGTATAAATACAAGTTCTGTACAATTAAAAAAACATAATTGAACAAAATAAACATTATCCCTAAATTGACATGGTATTAAAGTAATCGATCCAAAACCTAACCAGTTTATCAACAAAAAACCTAACCATGACAAAAACAAACCCACTAAACTAGATTACAACCACAACATAACCCAAAACCATGACCTACCAGTAGCCATCCTGAGAATCAAACTCAATGGCCAAAACTATGATTTGTGATCACAAATTATTGAGGTATTTATCTCTTGAACAGATAAACTAGGACTAATCACCGGTGAAATCACACAACCACCATCGACAGACCCATCATAAAGTAAATGGAGAATCGAAAATGCCATTGTTAAAGGATGGATTATCAATTTTCTAAACCCAAAATTAATTGCGAATTTTATTAAATTTTCTACAACTAAAGGAGTGTGCGACAATATCCAATTGTATGAGCTAAAAAGGAGAGTCAGCCGAACAACCCAAGGAAGTGGGTCTCTAGAGGATTACTATTCCAAGTTATAAACTCTCTAGTGAGAGATTGATCATCTAGGACCAAACCCCATGATATGTGGAGAAGATATAAAGAAATTCAACAGTGAATAACAACATATTATCCCCGCTGAATATTTTGGATATTGACCCCTTAGGATTTATTTATCCAAATACAAAAAGTGAATGACAACATATTATCCCCGCCGAATATTTTTGATAATGACCCCTTAGGATTTATTTATCCAAACACCGACAGTGAATAACAACATATTATCCCCGCCGAATATTTTAGATATTAACCTCTTAGGATTTATTTTATCCGAATATCGACAATGAATAATAAATTCCCAAAAATAAGATTTTGATATTTTTCAAATATTGGCCAATACCCTTTGTTTACAAGCATGTTGTAGAATCCAAAAATGCGAGGAATGATTTTTCTTTGAAAAATCCATGATAAATACATTTTTTCTTCGTAACTCCAAGATAATATATATTTTTTAAACAAAAAAAAATAATTTTCAAAATTTGATAGTGTATTGGCCGTATGCAAGAAAGTAACACATGTTATCTTTTTTCTTAAAACTAAAAAAATATTTTTAGCAAATTTTGTATTTTATGATTTCTTTTTTATTATTTATTTATTTAATGGTGGGCTGACTGCCTTGCCCTGATGGGCTGTCAGCTCGCCCATTGTGGCTGGGCTACCAGCCTTCCCACTAGCTAGTTGCCAGCCCGCCTAGTGTGGTTTGGCTTCCAACCCGCATAATCTAAGACTATGCCTCGGCCCACTTATTCTATGGATGGACTTCAGCCCATTTTATTCTCGGAATGGGCTTTCAATCTAGAGGGTTGGAAGTCCGTCTTTCCCTTGGGATGGAAGCCCGTCTCATTAAGTGGTCAACCCGGTCACCAAGCCCCGCACCAGTATGGTGCAAAAAATCTCTATCCCCCCTACTTAAGTGTGTTTTCCAACCCTTAATCATAAGCTAAAATAGTGTGTTTTCCAACCCTATTTTTCTTCCTTTTCGTGTGCGTTTTCCAACCACCAATCAATATAGTGCGTTTTCCATCCTTATCCTCCTTGTCGAGTGTGTTTTCCAACCTTCGACCATCAATTAAGATAGTGCGCCTTCCAGCCCTATGTTCCCTCCTCTTTGTGTGCGTTTCCAACCCTCAACCATCAATTAGAAAATTATATTTTCCATCCTTATTCTCCTTGTTTGGGTGCGTTTTCCAACCCTCGACTATAGATCCTAGATAGCGAGCTTTCTAGCCCTATATTCCATCACCACTTTTTACTTCCATCTGACAGGTTACCCATCACAACAAGATCATCCTTTTGTTTTCACCATCTTCACCATTCTCATTTGGTTAGGTCATTCATTACAATGAGACCATTTTGTTGTGTCATTTGCAAATATCATCATCTTCCATCCTTTAAGTGTCCTCCTTAGGCCTCAATCATTAGGTAGTGCACTTTCTAGCCCTATCTTATCATCCCTTTCTGAGGGTGCTTTATAGTCCTTAATCCTTAGGTGGATATGGGTGGTTGAAACGGTGGTTGTGGAGGAGAGAAGGAGGCACCAACGTGCGTGGTTATAGTGAGAGAAAGAGCAAAGAAGACCGAGAGAGAGAGAGAGGGACCAACAACGAGAGGAATTAAGATCAACTGTGTTTTTTTACATAAATTTTACTTCATTTTCTTTGCCTTTTCTTGCTCATTCTTTGCCAAATTTTTGTAAATTTCAACAGAATTTTCCTGCTTCCTCTGTTTTGTTTTCTCTATTTTTTTTGATGAAATTCGATGCATTCATCAATGTGATGCCCTTTTTTATCATGGAATAGACAGAAGTCATCCTCTCCTATGTTGCGCTTGGTTGATTCCTCCAATTGTCCAGACTGTACCAGCATATCATATAGCCTGGTCAGGGTCACTTATAAAACCCTTTCTTTGTTATCAACTTCTACCTTATTCACCCTGCTACTTCCTGCAGCATGCTTGGGCAGAGATTCGAATTCACATTGCGCGAATCCTCAAAGGTGGTACTGGTAGGGGAGCAATGTGTCCAATATTTAGTAACTGGGCAAAATAACTCTTTTAGGGTTATGGGCAAAGGTGGTAGTTGTTCTTCCGGTTGTTGATAATCTCTCTTTTGGAAATTATTTTGGCTATGTGCAGGGGAATTTTGTGTGAAAAGGCTGGCTTGGGATGGAGGGTTTGGAAAAGTTGATACTAGTGGTTTGGGGATAGGTGTTTGATAGCTTTGGTAAGTTCGATCTTTCCCTCTGTGCCTATCTTCTAGGCTATTTACCTCAACCTCCCTCTTTTTCCCAATAAAACCCCTCTTCTCTCTATGTTTCATAATTCACCCGCTCCGGATTCCTTGCTCAATCCTATTCCTTGCTCTATCCTCTCAGCAATTCTTACTGCATATTTTTTATGGGTTGATTCGATTTAATCATTGACAAATTTAAAGTTTAATTATGATTGCGAATTAATTTAAAGTCCAATTGAAGGATTTAATTAAGTGCAAGGACTTGATTATACTTTAAATTGGTCAAATTAATTTTATTAAGGGCTTAGTTAATGAGAAACCAATTTCTTGAATTTAATTCGGGCTCATTTGATGAGAATGGAATTTTCGAAGACCGATTTGAATTTTTAAGTCAATAATGCGAGATCAGGGGCCAAATTGAACGAATTGAGAATTTAACAGTCAATTGAGGGTTAAATCATGCAATCGGAAACCAGCGACCAAAATAAAAAAGGGCGCACACATTTAAGGTTGCTGTTGAAATTTTTACAGGGATACAATTGCATAAAATTAAAACTAATTGGGGGATGCGATTGAACAATAAAAAATTGAGGGACCAAATTATATTTTTCAAACACAAATTTGGCATGTCCCTACACTTTTCCAGCACCTGAACAGTGCAGGAACATGCCCTGCATTCCCTCAGGCCTTTGCGTTCTTGCAGAGGCCAAAGCACACTCCACAGCCCTCTACAAAATGCACAGGGCAACAATCTCATGCAATATACATGACGAATGGTTGCATTTCTTCCTATAAATGCAATCGTTCACAGCTTGAACAGGGGGGGAAACAGAGAAGAAAGAAAAGAAAGAGGGTTTGAACGTAGAGAAGAAAAGGAGAATTACGTGAGGGGAAAGAAAAAGAAAATGAAAAGGAACAGGGAAACAGAGGGGAAGAAAAACTGGGGTGTGCTTGGTCCCCCAAGAATGAGTTCTTCTTCTTCTCTCTCTCTCGAGCTGCACATCCCTTCTCTCTCTAAAAATCAGCCCCCGTCAAGCTCTCTCTCTCTCTACCATTACTGGCCAACCGACCACCTAATACCCTTCTCGTCATCACTGTGAACTTCCCCACCACACCAACATCCCATCCATATTCTCAGGCGAGGCGTAGAGACAGTTGCAACAACGACATCATAAGACCCGACCACTTTGGAAGCTCACTCCGGCCACCATAGACCACCTTGGACAACACCACCACGACAGGAATCATCAGCTCGAGCTCCTTTACCCAACAATACTAACAGGTAAGCATTTCGCCATATTCGAAAAAAGACTATTCATCGTCTTCCTCGGCTTTGCATGCAGACGGGATGCAATTTTCATCCCTGTGCGGGCCGAGGCAAAATAAGCAGGCCAGGCCTGATGCCCGACCCAAGTTTTCAAAGTTTATTTGGGCTTTCAGTCAAACTGGAAGCCCAGCCCAACAATTTTGTGCTTCTAGCCCAACAATTTTGCGCTTCCAGCCCAAGTTTTATTTGGACTTCCAGCCCATGATGGCTAGAAGCCCAGCCATACCCTTTTGGGATTCCATCCCACTCAGGGTGGGCTGTCAGCCCATTGTGGTTGTGGCTGACAGACCATACCGAAAAAAAAAAATTGAAAAAAAAAAATTGACAAAAAAATGTATTTTTATTTTTTACTACTACTATTATTATAAAAAATTCAAAAATATATAAAAAATGTATTTATTTTTTGTGCATACGGACAAATTCCATGATTTTTCCATACATATTTTTCGTAAAAATTATGTTGTATTTTTCTCATATTTTAAAATGAAAATTGGATATCGTAACCGGTTTATGATTATTCGTTGGAATTTAGCCAAAATATCAAGAATAATTTTAAATATTTTTATTTCATCTATTAGGGTGTAAATTTACATTGTAAAGTACACCCGTGGATAAAAAGAAATTTTTCTGCGTTGTAAATTTACATTGTAAAGTACACCCGTAGATAAAAAAGATTTATACTACGATGTAAAATTACATTGTAAAGTACATCTGTAAATAAAAAAACTCGTAACTGCGGTGTAAAATTACATTATAAAGTACACCTATAGACAAAAAAAGGTTTTCTTTTTTTTAAAATGCAGTGTAAAACTTAGAAAAATAATCAAACAACAATGCAACATACCTGAAGTAGGGTAGACTAGGGGTGATGCGTCTTACCCTTGCACAACAACTCCCCTTACCCAAGACTCTTGCAGACCAATAGGTTTCTAGTGACCTTAATACTAGGTGGCGACTCGTAATAATTATAGTCGTAAATTTTATGGCTATAAACAACCTCATTTTCACCGCGCGCCGTTGTTCCCCCCGTATCAGGGGAGAGGGCGGGGCGCGAAGCGTGAAAAATCGTCGTCACGACAGTAGGAACAAAGATGAGTCATTGGGCATTCTATCCTAGTACACTTGATAAATTCTGGCACCCTAAACTTCCGTGATATCACGATGTGAGGCACCAAACACGCTGCAGCTGCCCTAACTGGGTTAGATATATCATTCCCCTTAACTGCTCTTATCCTCTCTTCCAACGCAATCCACTTAGCATATCCTGCGTGGTTAGTGAATCTAACATCTTGTGGGTCCTCATCTATTAAATCCAACGTAATAGGAATTTGGATGGGTTGAACAAGTTCAAGATGCTTCTTTGGTGAACTTGTCCCAATAGCTTGGGGTGCCACAGGGCTTTGAGCTACCGGTGGTGCATCATTAGTTTGAGTTGATGTTCCTTCTCCATCTCTTGTTCTTAATGCCTTCTTGAGCAAATTGCCTAAACGTGATGCATCACTTGGGACAACTTTGAGCTCAATTTGGTATGGGGATTCTGGCTCCGTCCTTTCTTCGTTTTCCATCATTTTTCTTAGCCGAGTGTTATGGATTTTAGCAGGGGACCTATGTTTCGTTGTTGAACTATACACAAAAATGTATAAGAGCATGTATGATATAATGCATGTGTTGTGATGAATATGAATTGTGCAATGTATAGATGCATTTCCTTGTGAACTATTAATAGCCAACAGTTCATAGAATATGGGTTTTTTGTCACATTACCGCTAGAAGTACTGCTTTTTGGGTCATTCACCAACAAAATAGAATTTGCAAAAGAAATGGGTCAATGCCCTTTGATTTATGTTGGACAAGCTTACTACATTTTCGAAACACAAAGAGGAAAAGCAAATTCATATTCTTTCTCTTCCTTCCCCTTGGCTAAGGGTAGGAAAGGAAATCTGCGCTTCTAGATTTTCTCCAAGAAAGCATCGGTCTCAGCTAGACTTCAACGGTAACGGATGATGTCTCTTTCTACATTTCTTGCATTGATTCTAATGACTCGAGCGTGCACAACAGCTTCATCTATTTGTTCATCCATCTTGGTCATCTTTTTTATGAGCAACATATTGGTTTTGTTCAATGAAGTATTGTTGGTATCGATTTGGTCCTTGTGTTTTTCCATTATTGCTAATTTCTCGTCCAGATGCTTCACCTTTTCTTTCTCTTTATCGAGCTTTGTCCTCATAATTTTTATCTCCTTTCCCTTAGCTGGCAACTCTGCTTCATAGCTTCATCTTTCACGGACCCCATAAAATGACTTTCCGACATTACATTTTTTCTTATACAAGTCTTCATACTTTTCAATTCTATCCATCAACTCACACTAAACTTCTACAAATTTCTCTTGGTAATATTCTATGCTCTCTTGGCATTCATTATGCTCGGTCTTCAATGCACCAAGTTCAAAGCAATTCTACATCCATTTCAGATTCATCTCTGTTAATTCTCTCTCAATTTCCATCCTAACATTCTCCTCCTCAACTATCCTTAGCTCAAGCTTGGTTGTTCTTGCATCTTTAGACTATAATTGCTCCTCTAAAAATGCTCTTTTTTTATCGCCTTCAAACACCATTTCTTACATTATTATCTTGTCTTTTTTTCTTTCGCTTAATTCCATCTGAAGCTTTTCCTCTTAACAGGTTTTTCTTTAGTTCGGGGAGGCTTGACTTCTTCATAGACCGTGTCTGAGGCAACTAAGTCTCTCCATCTTACGTACCCTTCACTTGTACTAGGACCTCCCCAACCTTTTATTTCCAGCAAACTAGATGCTTTCAATCTTGTTTGATGACATCCATGACCTCTCGCGAAATGGGATCCTTAAACAAACCAAAGAACTGAGCAATTCCCTTGGTCCTCGAACAAATTGTCTGCCCCCATGTTGTCTGACTACGAGAGTAGGAGCATAACTCACATAGCAAGTAAACCCTACTAATGGGAACCAACGTCGCTCCCCACAACTCATCAGAACATTCATCGCCTTGACCCAAGGGGCTCTCCATTTAAAACCAGTACTGGGTAAAATTTGTAGCTTCTCTAACCCTAGTTGTGTAGACCACCCCATTCTTCTTCTTCCACTATATCCAAAGGTTTTTGGTTAAACCACCAAAAAATATTAAAAGAAGGTTTTTTCGTTTCAATATGGCTAACCATCCAAATATACAACAACTGTGTGCAACATCTCATTGCTCCTTTCCCAGCTCTTGCACAATGGTTAATTGTTATGATGGTTTTAGCCAAAATAGGGGCCACTGGGTTGATTTGAGTATTCTCATATTCTAAATAAGTAGTAGCGACTTCTAAGCTTATTATACCTATTTGACTTGGGAACAACACAAGGCCAAATATGCCTAAGGCAATTAGTCTCACGTTTTCCGTGCCAGACTTCTTTTCTAGTTCAAATTCTAACATCTTCCACTCTAGACCCATGACATTCTTCTCTAAGAATCTTTCCAAGTCAGAGATTCTGAGTAGCTTTGACAATTTAGGGATGATCTTGTTAGATCCCAAGGGAAAATAAATTCTATACAGATCATTTGGAAATTCGGTCAACATCCCATATTCCTCCATGGTAGGACATAGATCTATGCTCCCAAAAGAAAATCGACGGTAGTCGGGATCCCAAGAGTGAACTAGAGCTCGCACCGCTAGGCTTAAAACCTCTACCTTTGTGATGCGACCATATTATTTGATAATTTCATCCATATTTACATAGTGTTTTGCATATGTTTTGTGTATAAAATGCCTTGATATTCTTTGTTTTATGTTTTGAAGGCATTTTTGGATGAAAGATGCAAAAAGGAGTAAATTGGAGGTAATTGGCAGATTTGACGTTCAGTCGATGTTTTGTGCAGAGCGTGAGTTCTAGAGATCGAAATGAAGTGATTCCAGTGACATTCAAGAGCTAACATCCATACCTTTCTGGAAAGGTAATGCAAGAAAAATAAAAGGAGAAATATCATGGAAATCGCATCCTGCAAAGTCAAATCTCGCATTCTGCCACTGTTGACCTTTGTCCATTCAAAATTCCATATCTCGAGCTACAGAAGTCCAATTAATGCAAACTCAATTGGAGTGGATTCAGGACTCAAAGGCCTATAAACGCTCAAAATTGCAGCTCAAAACGATGTCGTATGAGGGAGATATGAATTTTACAAGGGACAACTAAATTCTGCCAACTAAGGAAGGACTATTTGGTAAAATACACATTAGGGTTTCTAAGCATATATAAAGTAGAAGAGGAGCAAGGAAGTAGCAGCCACCACAAGAGGAAACACGAAATTTTCATCCTCTAAACCCAAAAATCATGTGTTCTTCCATCTTTTTATTTAGTTGTTCAATAAACATGCAAGGCTAGATTCTTCTTCTTGGTTGCAAGGACACAAACACCTTCGGATTTCAAGAACCGTGAGATTTATTCTTCCTTCTATTTTCAGTTTATGTTATGAATGAATATATTTGTTTTCCTATGCATATTTCCTATGATTGTTGTTGATGATTGCTAGAGCGGACTCTAAGTTATTGTTGTGAACAATCTATTGCTAAGTTTAATATCAAAACCGGAGTTGTGATATATGAACTTGTGAAGCAACTAAGCTTGATAATTGTGGCGGAACTACATTATTGAACTTAGGGAGAACATTTGAATAAATTGACACTAGTTGCGGACAACTTGTATGTTAATCTTGATGAAATTATCTAGTTCTTAAAGCTACCATTAAATTGAATCATTAGTGCGGACACTTTGATTGTTTGTTGGTTAGGATTAGTTATACGGCGGATCCGTTAATTAATCACGTTAAGAAAAGATAAAATTTCAGAACATAAACTGCATTTTTTGTTTCAAGGATCGGTTCTAATTTCCGTAGGTGGATGTATGCTTGTGACCAAGGTTTGTTTTCTTGATAAGTTTCGGTTTTAATTGATTTTTTTTGCTAGTTTAATTGCTGCCATAGTTTAGTTAATCACAAACCAAATCCCCAATCACACATAACGTACAACATAAAAATCTGACTTGAAACTTCCTCGTGGGATCGACCCCTTGCTTGCTCTATACTATCTTGTGTGTTTTAAGCTAGGGTAATTAATTTGTGCGACCGCGACATCGCAACAAATTTTGGCGCCGTTGCCGGGGAGGTAATTTTAGTTGATTTTTGTGCTTGTACTGTTATTTTTATTTGCTGTGATTCAAAAAAAAAAAAAAAAAACAGAATTTTTGCTTGCGACGGTATTGTTCACTTGTGCACGGTACTGTTCAAAACAGATTTTGTGGTGGAATTTGGTATCGATATTTTGTTTCCTGAAGGAAAAGGACGTTTTGAACAAGACTAGTGATAAATCACTAGCCCCACCTTATTGAGGCCAAATTCCTCTTTGTTCTAGTGTTTTTAGGCAGTTTTAGTTTTCTACCGTAAAATTTTTGTACAATTTGCATTGTTTTTGATCTCTTGTGTGGTTATTTTCTTTTGAGTTTTCTTAAGAGTTTATGCCTGTGACCCGTTCTACTAATCAAATTCAAGTGCAGATTGATCTTGAAATAGAAAGCACTTTACGTAGGTTGAGAAAGGAAGCTCGTCTCAACACCATGGCTATTGCACGACAACAAACACTCAAGGAGCTTGCTGCTCCTAACGTGGAGAATCAACCATTGTGCATAAACATTGACAATAATGTAAATCTTGAGCTCAAATCTGGTTTTATACATTTGTTGCCAACATTTAATGGTCTTGCAGGAGAAGATCCTCATACTCATCTCAAGGAGTTCCATATGGTTTGTGTTGGCATGAAACCAAATGGAGTTGATGAAGAACAAGTTAAGTTGAAAGCTTTCCCTTTCTCTTTGAAGGGGGCAGCAAAGACATGGCTTTTCTCTATTCTCCCAGGATCTATTGGAACTTGGAATGCTATGAAGAAGATTTTCCTGGAGAAATATTTCCCAGCATCTCGAGTTGCCAATATAAGGAAAGAAATATGTGGGATTCGACAATCTCATGGAGAGCCACTTTCTGAGTATTGGGAAAGATTTGAGCAACTATGTATTCAATGCCCTCATCATCAAATACCCGATCAGCTGCTCATTCAATATTTCTATGAAGGATTGATGCCTACTGACCGTAGTATCATTGATGCTGCAAGTGGAGGCGCATTGGTGGATAAGACACCCGAGGCTGCACGCCAATTGATCTCAAACATGGCAGCCAATTCAAAACAGTTTGGCACTCGTGGAGACCTCTCCAACAAACGAGTAAATGAGGTAAGTATTTCTAACCTTGAAAATAAAGTTAATGATCTTACTTCTCTTGTGCGTTCTTTGGCTTGTGGAAATGTGCAGCAGGTGAAAGTTTGTAGCATATGCTCCTTACAAGGACATGCTTCGGATATGTGCCCAACAATGCAAGAAGATTACATTGAACAAGCTCATGCAATTGATGGAGCATTCAACGGACAACCCAGCAGTAAATATGATCCCTTTTCCAACACGTACAATCTCGGATGGAGAGATCATCCCAATTTACGCTACAGACAACCCATCCCAACAAGGCAATCCAGCCGAGCGGTTCCATCCACAAGGATTTCAGCCCCAACAAAATTATCAAGCAAGACAACCCGCTCCATTCACAAACTCCAATGTTATGGGGTCGTCATCCAATGATGAACTTCGTGAGATGATGAAAACTTTGGCTTCTAATACTGTTACCTTGCAACAAAATGTCATGTCTTTTCAACAGGAAACAAGGTCAAGTATTCACAACTTGGAGAAGCAAATGGGGCAAGTAGCTTCAAGTGTAGGGAAATTGGAAGCACAAATAAATGGAAAATTGCCCTCCCAAGCATTGAATCCAAAAGAGAATGTTAGTGCTATCATACTGCGAAGTGGGAAAGAACTTGAAGAGAAAAAGTTGAAACAAATTGAGATGGAGGAGGAAGAAGAGATAGAAACTGAATTGAGTACAAAGAAAGAACATTCTCCTCCTCCACAAACAGAAACAAAGACAAACACTCCAAAGGTAACTTTTCACTCAAGCAATTCCAATTTTAAAACATTTCCACCCTTTCCTGTGAGTTCTTCTAGGTCAAAGAAAGAAGACAAAGAAAAAGAGATCTTAGAGGTTTTCAAGAAAGTGGAACTGAACATTCCTTTGCTTGATGCTATCAAGCAAATTCCCAAGTATGCAAAATTCTTGAAGGAGTTGTGTACTACCAAGAGAGCTTTCAAACTGAAAGGTCATGAAACGGTAAGTATGGGTGAAGTTGTATCTGCCGTTGTTCAAAAGAATCTGCCTTTGAAACAAAAAGACCCAGGTGCGTTTACTATCCCATGTGTTATTGGTAATGCTAGTTTTAAAAGAGCTTTATGCGATTTAGGTGCATCCATTAGTATTATGCCTAAACATGTTTATGATTCTCTTAGTTTGGAGCCTTTGAATAAAACCAACATTGTAATACAACTTGCGGATCGTAGTTTTGTTTACCCACTTGGTGTGATAGAAGATGTTCTAGTCAAGATTGATAGCTTGCTAATTCCATGTGACTTTTATATTCTTGATATGGAGCATGATTCTTGTGATTCCAGTACTCCTATATTGTTTGGGAGACCGTTTTTGAAAACTGCCAATACAAAGATTGATTGTGGTAATGATACTTTGTCTATGGAGGTAGGAGATGAAAAGATTGAATTTAATTTTCATGATGCAATGAAATATCCTTATAGCAATGTTTATTCTATCACATGCTATGATCAAATTGATAAGTGTGTGCAGCAAGTTTGTGATTTTGATGGCGAAGACGGATTAAGCATAGTTTTGAGCTATGGCTATGATTTCACCAAGATAGAAGAGATGGAGAGGCACATGTGTGTTCCCCAAAACGTGCACGAATCAGTATTGGCCTTACAAGCTTTGCAAACCGTTCCCCAAGGTAATGTCTTTGTTGATTTGGTACTCTCACATAAAAAGCTTTTGCCATCTATTTTACAGGCCCCCGAGTTAGAATTAAAACCTTTGCCCGATAATTTGAAGTATGTATTCATTGGCGACAACAATACACTTCCTGTTATCATAGCAAAAGGTTTAACAAGTATGCAAGAGGAAAAACTTGTGAAGTTGTTGTGTGATCACAAGACGGCCATTGGATGGACTTTAGCCGACATCAAGGGCATTAGTCCCTCAATATGTATGCATCACATACTATTGGAGGACAACACAAAACCAACAAGGGAAATGCAAAGGAGGTTGAACCCGCCTATGATGGAGGTAGTGAAAGCTGAAATTTTGAAATTGTTAGATGCAGGAGTCATTTACCCCATCACTGACAGTAAATGGGTCGCGCCAATCCATGTGGTGCCCAAAAAGACCGGAATCACGTTGGTGAAAAACAAAAATGATGAGCTCATTCCTACTCGCATCTCGAGTGGATGGAGAATGTGTGTTGATTACAGAAAGCTCAATCTTTCTACACGCAAAGATCATTTCCCATTACCATTCATGGATCAAATGCTTGAACGCCTAGCAGGTAAGTCTTTTTATTGCTTTCTTGATGGATATAGTGGATACAATCAGATTGTTATTAATCCTGAGGATCAAGAAAAGACTACATTTACATGTCCATTTGGTACATATGCATATAGGAGAATGCCTTTTGGTCTCTGTAATGCTCCTGCAACTTTTCAAAGATGTATGATGAGTATATTTTCTGACTATGTTGAAAGAATAATTGAGGTTTTTATGGATGATTTCACGGTGTATGGTGATTCTTTTGATAGATGTCTAGAAAATTTATCTTTGATCTTGAAAAAGTGCATTGAAACTAACCTTGTCTTGAACTATGAAAAGTGTTATTTTATGGTAGAACAAGGAATAGTTCTTGGGCATGTTGTGTCTTCACGTGGATTAGAGGTTGATAAAGCTAAGATAGATGTTATTTCATCATTGCCTTACCCCTCATGCGTGAGGGAGGTTCGTTCTTTTCTAGGCCATGCAGGTTTCTATCGACGTTTTATCAAAGATTTCTCGAAGATTACAGCACCCTTGTGCAAACTATTAGCCAAAGAAGTGGATTTTGTGTTTGATCAAGCATGTAAAGATGCCCATGATGAGCTTAAGAGACGTGTCACATCTTCCCCTATCATCCAACCACCAAATTGGGATGAACCTTTTGAGATAATGTGTGATGCGAGTGACTATGCGGTAGGAGCTGTGCTTGGGCAAAGAATTGGGAAGAATTTGCATGTTATCGCCTATGCTTCTCGTATGTTGGATGGAGCACAATGCAATTACCATACAACTGAAAAGGAACTTTTTGCAGTGGTGTTTGCTCTTGAAAAATTCAGGTCATATCTACTTGGTACAAAAGTCATTGTTTTTACTGACCATGCAGCTCTCAGGTATCTTTTGAAGAAGAAGGAGTCCAAACCAAGACTGATTAGGTGGATCTTGCTTTTACAAGAATTCGATCTTGAGATCAAAGACAAAAAAGGTGCTGAAAACCATGTGGCTGATCACTTGAGTCGATTGAGGACCGAGGATATACAGATTGAAACAATAAGAGAGACATTCCCTGATGAGCAGTTGTATATGTTGCATTCCTCTACAAGACCATGGTATGCTAATTTGGTAAACTATTTAGTCACCAAAGAATTCCCTCCAGGTTTGTCTAAACCCCAAAAAGATAAGTTACGAGCTGATGCTAAATATTATTTTTGGGACGATCCTTACCTTTGGAAATTTTGTGCGGAGCAAATAGTTAGGAGGTGTGTACCACAAGATGAATTTCATTCTATTCTCACTTTTTGTCATTCTCATTCTTGTGGTGGGCATTTTGGAGCAAAAAGAACAGCCCACAAGGTACTTGAAAGTGGTTTCTATTGGCCTTCTATTTTTAAAGATGCTTATCACTTCTGCAAATCATGTGAAAAATGCCAAAGAACAGGTAATATCACTCATAAGAATCAAATGCCTTTAACGAATATTCTTGTAAGTGAAATTTTTGATGTTTGGGGTATTGACTTTATGGGTCCGTTTCCATCTTCTTTTGGCAATCTTTATATTCTTCTTGCTGTTGATTATGTGTCTAAATGGATTGAGGCGAAAGCCACACGAACTAACGATACTAAGGTTGTTTTAGATTTTGTCAGGACTCACATATTTGACGAGTTTGGAATCCCTAAAGCTATCATCAGCGATCGTGGCACTCATTTTTGTAATCGTTCCATGGAAGCATTGCTACGCAAATATCATGTGACTCATCGAACTTCCACGGCATATCATCCTCAAACGAATGGCCAAGCTGAAATTTCAAATCGAGAAATCAAGTCCATTTTGGAGAAAACTGTGCAACCTAATCGGCGAGATTGGAGTCTACGTCTTGGAGATGCACTTTGGGCTTATCGGACTGCTTATAAATCACCTATAGGAATGTCACCTTATAGAATGATTTATGGGAAAGCATGTCATCTACCAGTGGAGCTTGAACACAAAGCTTTTTGGGCCATTAAACAATGTAACATGGATTATGATGCTGCTGGGATTGCAAGAAAACTGCAACTACAAGAGTTGGAAGAGATTCGAAATGATGCTTACGAGAATGCAAGGATTTACAAAGAAAAGACTAAGAATCTTCATGACCGAATGCTTACAAGAAAGGAGTTTCATGTTGGAGACAAAGTCCTTCTTTATCATTCGCATTTGAAACTTTTCCTGGAAAATTGCGCCTCGTTGGATTGGACCCTTTGTTGTTTCTAATGTTTTTCCTTATGGTGCAGTTGAAATTACAAGTTTAGAAACCAACAAAGTACTCAAGGTCAATGGGCATCGTTTGAAACCTTTCTATGAAGGTTGGACAACAGAAATCACCGCTTCTATAGAGTTAGCTGAACCAATCTATGAAGGATGAGCATGCCACATGTCAAGCCAATGACATAAAACAAAAGCGCTTACTGGGAGGCAACCCAACATACAAAAAAAAAAAAGATTTGCTTTCTTTTTCCTTATCTTTTATATTTTTGCATTTTATTTCATTTTTGTCATTCTCCTATATTCCTTTTCTTTTATTTTCAACATTGAGGACAATGTTGTGTTTTAAGTGTGGGGGTATTGGGAAAATGTTAGTTTTTTTTATTTTTGTTTTATTTATTTTTCCCAAAAAAAAAAAGAAAAGAAAGAAAAGAAAAATCTATGATTGATCCTTTTGAACTCCCATTGGTTTTTGAGAATATGAGTATTATGTATGAGAATTAAGTGAGTAGATGAATATATAAATCAAATGAATGAGTGTGCATGCAAGTTTTAATGTTTAATTGGTTTAGGGATTGACTCTGAAAATATGTCATGTTGACTTTATAGTGTTATACCAATGTAAGCTTTTGAGCCTTCAACATTATATTCTTTGATTGTTCGTTCTTTCAATGATATGTATCTCTAGAACTTGCTTCATATCTTATTGAGATTACATTCACATTGCATAGATGCATGAAGATGATAAAGGCATTAGGAATTTTAACTACTTGAGCCAAAAAGCCAACCTAAAGCATATTATCTTTAGTGAGCCCCTTTTGAGCTTGTTTATCTTTTCTTTGCTTTATCCATATATAAGCCTTAAACTTTTTATATGTTTTCCTCTTTTCCCCTGGCCAAGGATTAGTAGAGCATATACTTTTGATATCTCATGGAATTATGGTTGGAAATTATGTGAAAAGAAAGAAGAAGTGATGCTTGATGAAAAGATGGGCAAAGTTGGTAAAAGTGAAGAACAAAAAAAAAACAAGAAAAAAGAAAGAAAAGAAGAAAAGAAAAAGAAAGAAATAGAAAAGAGCTTGAAATCGAAAGAAGCTAAGAATTGGTGCTTGAAGATTGAAAATTGATGTGTTTTGATGGAATATCTTGGTTCAAATATTATTATTATTATTATTTTTTTTCATAATGCTCCACTTTCTTTGGTTTAAACCTTTTCTTGTACTCTCTTTTACCTCACCTTAACCTTAGCCCCATTACAACCGGAAAATAAGACCTTTTGATTCATGCATTGTTTGTAATATTTTAGTAATGGAGATGAGATTGAAGAGCAAGCTTATGGTAGAACATCTTCATTGATTGAATTTGAGAGTTTTTAAACACATAAGCCCTAAACACATGAGTGTTGGAGTGTATATCAATGAGAGGACCTATCACTTTGGCATGACATAGATTTCTTTTAAATCCCGAAGAGTAATTGAGTTTTGAAGTTTGCATGTAAACAAATTCATAAAGATTTATATTCTTTATCCTTCTCGATTGTATTCTTATTTATAATGCTTGAATTCTTGGATATTGAGGGGAGATTAAGAGATTAGTCATGGTTATTTGTTTTTATTAAAATTTGTTTTTTGTTTTTACCTATCCTTTCTCGAGGACGAGCAAGAGCTAAGTGTGGGGGTATTTGATGCGACCATATTATTTGATAATTTCATCCATATTTACATAGTGTTTTGCATATGTTTTGTGTATAAAATGCCTTGATATTCTTTGTTTTATGTTTTGAAGGCATTTTTGGATGAAAGATGCAAAAAGGAGTAAATTGGAGGTAATTGGCAGATTTGACGTTCAGTCGATGTTTTGTGCAGAGCGTGAGTTCTAGAGATCGAAATGAAGTGATTCCAGTGACATTCAAGAGCTAACATCCATACCTTTCTGGAAAGGTAATGCAAGAAAAATAAAAGGAGAAATATCATGGAAATCGCATCCTGCAAAGTCAAATCTCGCATTCTGCCACTGTTGACCTTTGTCCATTCAAAATTCCATATCTCGAGCTACAGAAGTCCAATTAATGCAAACTCAATTGGAGTGGATTCAGGACTCAAAGGCCTATAAACGCTCAAAATTGCAGCTCAAAACGATGTCGTATGAGGGAGATATGAATTTTACAAGGGACAACTAAATTCTGCCAACTAAGGAAGGACTATTTGGTAAAATACACATTAGGGTTTCTAAGCATATATAAAGTAGAAGAGGAGCAAGGAAGTAGCAGCCACCACAAGAGGAAACACGAAATTTTCATCCTCTAAACCCAAAAATCATGTGTTCTTCCATCTTTTTATTTAGTTGTTCAATAAACATGCAAGGCTAGATTCTTCTTCTTGGTTGCAAGGACACAAACACCTTCGGATTTCAAGAACCGTGAGATTTATTCTTCCTTCTATTTTCAGTTTATGTTATGAATGAATATATTTGTTTTCCTATGCATATTTCCTATGATTGTTGTTGATGATTGCTAGAGCGGACTCTAAGTTATTGTTGTGAACAATCTATTGCTAAGTTTAATATCAAAACCGGAGTTGTGATATATGAACTTGTGAAGCAACTAAGCTTGATAATTGTGGCGGAACTACATTATTGAACTTAGGGAGAACATTTGAATAAATTGACACTAGTTGCGGACAACTTGTATGTTAATCTTGATGAAATTATCTAGTTCTTAAAGCTACCATTAAATTGAATCATTAGTGCGGACACTTTGATTGTTTGTTGGTTAGGATTAGTTATACGGCGGATCCGTTAATTAATCACGTTAAGAAAAGATAAAATTTCAGAACATAAACTGCATTTTTTTGTTTCAAGGATCGGTTCTAATTTCCGTAGGTGGATGTATGCTTGCGACCAAGGTTTGTTTTCTTGATAAGTTTCGGTTTTAATTGATTTTTTTTGTGCTAGTTTAATTGCTGCCATAGTTTAGTTAATCACAAACCAAACCCCCCAATCACATAACGTACAACATAAAAATCTGACTTGAAACTTCCTCGTGGGATCGACCCCTTGCTTGCTCTATACTATCTTGTGTGTTTTAAGCTAGGGTAATTAATTTGT